>JAGDQP010023897.1:0-16426 GCA_022664845.1 Lepisma saccharinum | reverse complement strand
AAAAAGATAAAGAAAATCACACCATGATTCGATCTTGGGTTCTCCGTATTAGCTTTCCGACATGCTACCAATCCACTTATTTGATAATTGGAAACTGTCTGCCTGTCAGTATCATTTACGGTGAAGGAGTAATGCGCCAGTGCGAGAATGATCCCGCCTTAATAGGAGTTCCTTGTATTTGAGACACTATTACATGGCACTTGTGACTAGTGACAGTTAGAGTGCATTGTGAAAAAACAAGTTAATCGTGCGTGCAATAAAAAAATACCGTACCTGACTTACCTAACCTCCACATGGGTTTGTTCACTAAACTTATTAAATTTTCTAATTCGTTTATACATATAAAAAAGAGAAACGTTATTTTCATTAATAAAAAAAACTACACCAGCTTTTGATCCAGGGTTACTTGCATTAGCTTTCGAACATGCTATCAATACGCTGAATTGCCAACTGGATGCAGTTGTTTGGAAGTACTATTTACTGTTAAGGAGTAATGCGCATGAGCGAGGATGGCTCAGCTCTTAATGTCGCAAGATCTTTATTCAGCTCGACGCGCAGGGCTGGGCAGCCATTTTGGCAACTTCCGGAGCACACTTGGAAACACTTCCGGTACGCCACAGAACTTTTGCCTAAACAGAACTTTTGAGTAAACAGTACTTTTGCGTATGCCCATCGCTAACAGGGGCCTTTGCTCCCTCCCCGCGGCTAACGCCGCCAAGCTCCCTTCGGACGCGCCCTGACCCTCCCCCTTGCACAGCCCTGGTGGGTTTTTATATACATCCTAGTTTTTAGTGGCATCTTTTAAAATTGTAAATCACAACTTTTATTAAATTTCCTTTCGTGTATTTACATAAAAAACGAAAAAAACTATAATTTTATCTTAAAAAAATATGTAAAACGTCAACTCCAGGGTTTGAACCCAGGACCTTTAAACCAGCTTTCCGACGTCTTGACCACAAGACCAAACTGCAGCTGCCGAATTGAGCGCTTCTCGCTGTTACTTATCGTTCAGGATAAGCGAGAGAGAGCTATTCCTACTGGAAGTGTTTCACTTGGCTGCCCAGCCCTGCGAGAAGAGCTGAAAAAATATCTTGCCTTCCTGTCGCTAGTCGCAAGTTATACTAATTCAGAATGAAACAATTACGCTTCCCCCTACCCACCGCTTTATACTTTCCTTATTTAATTGTGTTTTGATGTACTGTTTCTTCTCCACCAGTAAATCCAAGCTCCGATAATTACATAGAATAGTTTTACAACAGTTATGGTAGGAACTAAACTACCTTTGTCCATATCTCTACTGCACACGTAACAGGATACAGGTAAGTAGGTTAATCTAAAATATTGTTTTAAACTTCTTTCTCACAGACGGGAATAACTAACTCGCATTTAGATACGTTTTCATACACTTAACTGCTATTGTTAACAGATGTTTATATATAGCAACTATTGCTATCACTGTTACGGAATAAAAGCAGTTTTGCACATTTGTAGGGCGAAATTTCTGTCAGTGGGTAGACGGGGGGAAAAATGAATTTATTACATAGGCCCCCTACTTGTAACTTTCGAGTTCATTGTACATACATTTCTTGTAAATAATATTCATTTGAAGGTTTCTTCTTCATTTTCTGGTCGATTTTTCCATTCTTACGTCTCAGCACTTAAAAATGTGCAGACGTTTTTGCATACGTTTGAAGAAGGAAACAAATCCACCAACTTTTTTTAAGTCTACAGGAAAAAATGCAATATTTGTAAACTGTCTGAGCAGTACGAACGTATCAGAAGACCGTTTTGAATATTCAGTAGCAATATTGTTTCCTTTCAATAAATAATAAACATATTATACAGTTTTTGTTAATTTCCCACAAAACAGCTTTTTGGATTTGTTTCCTTGTTCAAACGTACGATTCAATTGCAAAATATTGTAAGAGAATTAAAACCCTCTAATTCCTCAACTATAGATAACATATCAAATCACTTATTCAAGAAATGTTGGGAAAATATTATAGATAAATTATGTTACCTTGCCAACAGATCTCTCGAAAGTGGTAATTTTCGAGAGAAGTTAAAAATTGCTAAAGTTAAACCAATACACAAGAAAGGATCACGTGAAAACGTTAAAAATTACAGACCTATATCACTGTTACCTGTAGTCAGCAAAATAATAGAAAAAATAATGTTTAAAAGGGTTGTTAACTTCTTTGATACTTATAACATTATTTCTAATGCTCAACATGGTTTTGTAAAAGGGAAATCTACAGAAACAGCAATATGCCAATTTACTGGAAATTTTTTAGAGCTTTTGGATAACAAATTTCTTTGTCTAGGCTTATTCCTTGATTTAACGAAGGCTTTTGACGTAGTACAACACAATATCTTGCTTAAGAAAATGCATAATTATGGAATAAGGGGAATAGCATACAATTGGTTCAAATCGTATCTAACTGGGAGAAACCAACACTATAGAAATATCTTATATAAATAATAACACTATAGAAATTTGTGTAATAGTCGTTAATTTATAATTGTAGTTTGTAATTCTGTTCTGTTATATATTGTTACTCATATATATCTGTAATTTGACATGTCCAACATCATTTCTTACGATAAAAGGATGAAAATAAATACAAATACAAAACAGCCCCTTCTGGCATAGAGCACTCGGAACCCCTGAAAATGCTATGTTTTGCTTCCTATAGCCACGAAAGACACTAAGTTGCGTGCAAAATGGAAAGAAAGTACCTGAAGTGGAAGTTGTGCTATGCCAAATTCGCCTTCGGAAATTTCTTTCTTTTTTGCACGCATTTTAGGCTCTTTCATGGCTATAGGAAGCAAAACATAGCATTTTCAGAAGTTCGGAGTGTTGCATCACAGAACTTCACATGATTTTAAAACCTATTATCGAAACAAAAATTAACTATAACTTAAGGAAGCAGAGGATAAAGTTTTTTAATCTCTGGCTTTCTCTTCCTAGTTTTCCCAGATAAATGTTTCTTTTGGAAACGTAATACAAGCTTTTCTCCCCAAAATAATCGCACTAACTTTCATAATCTCGTAGTCACTAGGCCCGCACTGGTAACACGGGTCCTTTGACATCAATACACCATTCACAGCAACTACGTACGACACCGCACTTACAAAATGCTTCTTTGCTTGCAGTGATTCTGCCTTGTTCACCGATCCACTAGCGCCACTCGTGACCTTCGTCAAAGCCACCAAAATCAGCTACCTTCTAAACACAGGAAGTCATATCTTCGAAAGCTTAAGAAACACGCGTTAATCGAGTGTGCAATTAAAAAGCACCGTACCTGACTTATGTAACCTCCGCTTGCGTTAGTCACTTATTTTATTACATTTCCTAATATGTATATACTGCAGAAGTCAAAATAAGGAACCAACATGGAGGACTGCTGTTCTACTAGGTAACTTAGAACTTTCAATATTTTTTTCTATTATGTCGCAGATGTTTTTATGACACTTAATTTTGCACACCGTTTAGGAAGTTCTGGATGCCAAATAATAAAAATAACTCCATATGAACAATATACAACGCTATACAACAGAAGGAGCTCTTGTAAAATATTACTCAGTTGAGAGTAATTGCACCCCATTACTAGAATTTAGCTTAAAATCTTAAGCTCGCACTGAGATTTTAACAGCAAGGTGTGAGGAATTTTTTCAAGTGTTAAAAATAAAGGGTTTATGGCGCCCTGATCCTGAACTTTTAATATAGTTTCGTTTGTATGTGCTATTTTTGTGTGAGCTATGGTTGTGTTGTGGCCACGGTCATTATATTATTAATAAAATGTATCAGTAATTAAAATTTAAAAGATAATTATTCTTGTGCTTTTCATTTATGAATAGAAGAACGTAAACTGGATCTTTACACTCCAAGGCTTAGAAAATATTTTTGTTTCGCGTTGGAACTCAGGAGGGATGATAGCAGTACATTTTATTAAGGGTTGTTATGTTAAATTCAGTTAAAATAGCAGTTGAAGGAAACGTATCTAAATGGGAGTTATTTATTAAAGAGCAGTGTAAAAGCACCATTTTAAACTAACTGAGTGGCGCTCAATCATGTTTTGCCCGTAGGCCTCAAATATTTAGCACGATCTTTGCGGGCCAGAGCATCCTCTGATATAAATAGCGCAGCCTATAAATCGTGCTCGTTGTTGCAGCTTTTAAACTATGATATCGCAAACAAAAGAAAATCCTTCAAACATACCGAAATTCATGTTTGTAAAAATTCCAAGATGACAAAATCAAAGACTTAAAATAGATTTTTGTTACAATTTCTAACAAAATTAAGTTTTTAGCATGGGTTGTATTCTGTCTTTTCTCAGTTGAGAAAAATTAATTGGATGTAGGAATGGTACCGAGACTGGGACTGCTCTTGTTCTCGTCTCGAATTCGATAGTGACACTAAGGTCTAGGAACGGAGAAGACGCCGAGACACAACGCATCGAGACAGTCAAGACGAGACCAAGACCTAGACTTATTCCTCAAGACGAGACCGAGACTTGCCACTCGAGACTAAAATATTTTTTTCATGAATTTTAAATTTTATAATATTGTCTTCTACAAGAATAGATGATCTACAAACGCTAAGGGAAGACAACCCCGAACTAAAATATCATGGTGGTGATTGAAAGCAGCTTCACTATTACCACCCTGACGATGAAGTCGAATAACTTCATCAAAGCTTAGAGATGGACAGAGGACAATATCCTGAATTATTGCGAGGTCGTAGAACTGACAATTCTACGCCGCTAAATCATGTCTTTAAGATCATAAGCATTTATGAAATTATATAAAT
The DNA here is from genome assembly GCA_022664845.1 of Lepisma saccharinum. Classification (NCBI taxonomy): domain Eukaryota; kingdom Metazoa; phylum Arthropoda; class Insecta; order Zygentoma; family Lepismatidae; genus Lepisma; species Lepisma saccharinum. The sequence goes on along the minus strand of JAGDQP010023897.1, from coordinate 11,613 downwards.
TCCTACATTTAACTGTGCTATTTTCAAAATCGAAATCAATTTTTGACACCTGTGAAAAATTGAGGTCAGCGACCAGAAGAATATGACTACCTTGTGGACAGGTTGACTCTATACCCACAATTAAATCATCGTACAAATCTAAACATGAGTTTGGTTCAAAATACAGAACACAGACAAACAATGATTTCTACCGTACTGTAATTCTGACTATAACCCATTCATAGTGATCGTCGCAACTGATCAATAAATAAAGATTCTACTTTTCAAGCGCCGCGACCATAACACCTCCACCCCTATATATATCGATCTTGTCTTAAAACAGTATATACCGGTATATTGTCAAATAGTTCATTATCATGATGTGATTCGTTAGTCCACGTTTCAGTCATTGTAATCATATCATAATTGTTTGATAAAACACTACAAAAAATTCAACTTTGATAGTATACTTTTAACAGCATATTCCAAGATATGTTTGGAGTACTTTTCCACGGTTCACTGTTTTTTCGTAAAGGGAATTTAATCCTCCCCTTCGGTGCCCCTGCTGTCAAACTCTGCTTCTTCCAGGCTGCGTCAAGGTAGAGCTGGTTGACCTCACCCCTTCTTTACGTTGAGCTGTGTTTTGGTGCACCTGGGCTTTTGGAAGCTGACATCGAAAGAAAATAGCATCTTCCCGTCTTGTCTTCTCAATTCATTAAATAGACAACTCTAAATTTAAAAAAAAAAAAAAAGTAAAAGCGAATCCAGCTTTGCTTGTATGTAGTTACGTAAATTAATTTCTACGCTTCCAAGCGCTGTACAAAAAGTGATTTGAGTATATTATTTTTTTCTAAACTTGAACCAACTGAACAAATACTACAATTGTACTTGCAAGCAAGTATATGGCCACTTTCTTCTATTTGATATATCCAGTAAGTAACGTCGTGGACTTCGGAGCGGCAATGGGTACGTGAGTTCTCCAGGGTTTTCCTCAATTTCACCAGGTGAATGCTGGTATGGTACCTTAAGTAAGGCCCTGCCCACACTTCTCCATCCTATATCCAACTCTATCCCGGTGTGAACCAAAAATGCCAAAGACCCATAAATAAATTCAAAATCTATTTGTTACGTTATTTATAGTCTAAATATAGCGTTGAGTCAAGTTTTGTATGTTCTTAAAATTAATACGAGATGGTGACATTTTCTTTTGTCCTCCGATGCGAGCTATTTCTCACAAAACTTAACAAGTGAGTATTAGCTCGGAACTTGATTCCGGAACTGAACATTTCCACTTCAGCTTCTTCGCAGTCTTGATTACATCCTCTACCTTTGTTTGAGCGCAAATTCATTCATTTGTCTTCCTGTCCCTCCTGGTTATTCCTGGCATGCACCTCTCCATTGCTCTTTGTGTGACTCAATCTTTGAGTCGTTTGCCCATTCAATGTCCAAGTTACACAACCGTGCAGGGCCTAAAATTGAGTGGAGTACTCCACACTTTGTGGAACTGTAGGAAAGGACTGTGGAACTATAATTCTTAAAGTGTGGAGTGGTATTAATGTGAGTACCTTACTTTTCTCGGATTATGCATTTAAACGCGTTTAGTGTGTCAAACTAAGTCTTACTGATTCGATACATTCATTATGCAATGGGTTACTCAATTCCATATAACTGCCAGTATATGATACTAAGCCAGAGTTAATACGTATAGGTGTCTCCTAGATGGCAGCGAAAACCATTGCCAATTTTGAGGTGAAGGAACTTTTTAACTATATTTAATTTTCAAACGTTTTCGGTTGCATTCATATAGTTTTAAAATATGCAACTAACTGCACGTTTATCTGTTGTTTCAATAGGACATTACACTTTTCCGATATAATGAAATGTGTTTCGTAGATAAAAATTACACGATCCTTTGAATCCGTTATAGAAATATGTACTAACAGAGATAACATACATCAATAACCGCCAAAAATTTAGCCGCAGCACCGTAGACTCTCAACAACCAATCATAACCCAGGAAATATTATCCGTTCGTAAGTTTCATGGGGAAAAAATCCGGTTTGTTTCCTGTATTTTATGGTTTAATATAATACAATTAAATATGTATCCTAATGTGCCTTTAATTTTGTTTGCTCTGAATGCCAAAATTTTCCTACGTAATAATAATAATAATATTTTTTTGATCGCAGGTAAACATGATGTACTGGACAGAACACTGATTATATGTCAAAACAAATGCTGACTAAACTAGTTTTTCTATACTACATAAAATTTTTACCAGTGTGGAGCTGTGATTTCGTTGAATTTTAGGCCCTGCAACCGTACATCATCACGGGTAAGACACATTGATTGATTATAAACTTTACGCTTCAGACACATTGGTAGTTTGCTTTTGAAAATAAAGTGTAGTCTTCCAAACGAACTCCACGCCATTTTACATCAGTCAACTTGGCATTCCATGTTTTGAACTGGCATAGGTAAACATACTCATCAACTATGCCTATTGTCTCTCCGCTAATGTTTATTTCCCTCTTTGCAACATATATCACTTTTGTTTTACTTAAATTATTTTAAGGTATATTTTCGAACTCTCATTACTCAGTTCTTCCATTCTGGTTTTTAGTTCTTCTGCACTTGGAGCAAACAGGACTATATCATCAGCGAACCGTAGGTGATGAAGATATTTGCCATTAATTTTAATTCCAACACACTCTCCAGGACCGCAGAAAACAGTTTTGGAGAAATTGAATCTTCTTGCCTTACCCCTTTTCCAACTTTAAATTTTTCACTTTCTTGATGTAGTCTAATGACAGATGTGGTAGTCGAATAAATGTTTCGCAGTAGCTTGATGTATGCATTTTCGATGCCTTTTGAAAAACAAAGTTTGAAAAAAGTTTTGAATTTCAGTGCCCCCTTAAAGTCCGGCACTCTCCAACTTCTACAGTGATCTCCTATCATGCATATGCTTCGTGCAATTAAAGCTTGTGTCACGGGTGTGGATGTTTATGATTTCTGTCTTTCGGATACATTTACCGCGAATCGGAGTATGTAAGGAGAAAGAAAGAAGGTGAAAAAAGAAGAAACGCGAGAAGAATTTTGTTGAAGAGGGCAAAAACCAGAATATGCATTGCTGTATATTCTGTAAAAATCCCTGTATCCAACTATGATAGATTACGTGGTTATCCACGCATGCTGCGAAGGGTGGGAAAACCCAGGTAATATGTCTGTATTGGCTCTAGTGAATCGCATCCTGAAAGCAAGTGTCTGTGTTGAACATGCAATCGCCGGTCAATTGCTGCATCTCAGGTGGGTGGCTTCTTCATCCAGGGGCTGCATCCACGAAGTGGGTTGTCCTCTCCGTCGTCTCGGTGTTCCAACAGGCGTCCACAGGTGGCTAGCCCCAACAAGTGATTGCTTCTCAGTCAATTAAAAAAATTGGAATTGATAAGGAATCGGACTACCCACTTACAGTAAAAAACTCGACTGATTAGCTCTCAACAAGTGAGACTGCTGCCCAACATGACTACAAGTGGTGCTACATACTTCCCTCGCTGTCGCCCGGTCTCCCGGACAGTTGCTACCGCAGCTGCCGTTGACCATATTCATCATGCTTCCACAATTAAGTGTCTGCTTCTTCCTGTCGCCCAACATGATTAATTGATTACTCAGGGGAAGCCCTTATAAGTATTACGCGGGGAACAGTGCCCATTGGTTGAGGCGCGAGTTACGTCATCGTTTGGACTCTAGGGAACAGTCTTCTTTCCCTGTAACTATTCTGCCTCAATAAAATCTTACAATTTATTTTGTGGAATCTAATTATTTTCTCTATTAACGGTATTAATAAAGAACTATTACTTTAGAAGGATACTAAAATGAAATTTATGCAATTTACAAATACAAACAAAAGCTTAAATTTAAACAAATAATTATGAAAAAATACACAATTAATGATACGCACCGCATGCCTGACATCTCTTGACCAAAACTTAAAGAAATTGTGTTTTTACTAGTTAAACCCAATCTTTGTACAAGATAACAGTAACTAAAATAATGTTAAAGTGTCACTGAACAACATTTGGGTATTTTGAATCTATGAATTAGTATTTGAGACATGTTGTTTACATTTATCTTCCTTGCTATATTTCACTCGTATTTGTTTTATTTTTTAAAACAGTTATAATTTTACTGAAATTATATTATTATTTATTCTTTCCTGTACTTTGATGTATTCCTACCGTGCTATATTAGCTTATCAAGCTGTTAATAGCATGTAAATAAATACATACATACATTATTATTATTATTATTAACCGAGCACCGTGGAGCCATGGTAATGTGCTGATACCAAAAGCGGATCTATCTAATCGAAATCTCGGGACAGACCATCCTAAATGGGAATTTTCCCTTTTCTTCATCAGTGTTTCAAAGTAACTATCGGAATGGTACTTTCGTTTTGACCACGGCATCTTGTTTCCTTATTTACTTTTTCACCGTTTAATTTTTTTGTTTGTAACCAAGTATAATTACTTTTGGACTGTATTCGAAAAGATTAAAAATCAAAATTAATAATAAATTAATGTTATTCCTAGAAGTTTAATAATAATTTTTATTATAGTGAAATGAGAATTGCAGAAGGACATATCCCTCGAGTTATATTTATGCTGAAGCGTCATAACTGCATGTATGGGCCATTTTAACGACTTTCAACTTCTGCCCGTCACGATTATACGAGTGCAATGCTTATTAATATCCATAAACATACATGCCCAAGTCGGGATTCGAATTCGCGACCTTGGAAGCGCTGGCCTAACTCCTTTGGTTCCTTCGGTCATCGATTTGAAAGCGTATCGGGATAAAAAAAAATGTACTCCTGCTTCAGCATAAAATAAAATGTATGCCCATGTATAGTGTACATTCTCGAAACATTGCCAATAATGATATTATTAACATACAAGAAAATATTAGTTTATATACTTTTTTTCTTTCGGAGAGGATATACATAACTTTTCAATCTTACTTTTTCTCAACTACAATACATAACACAACCAGAAACTATTGCATGTTTGAACCGACATATGTGGGCCTATTGGACAATACCAGACACGTCAACCTATAGAAGTTCGGCGGGAGAGCTGCCAATCTGGAAGGAAGGAAATGCGGTAGCTTACTGAGAAACTAAGCAACATGCTAAAGAGTTACAACGCACACGTTAAACCGCAGAACATAGACGTTAAATCTTCCAAACCACAGAATCTATCACGCATGTTTTAGTTTCTAACGCATTTTGCGTGAGAGTTGACATGTCTGCAATATAAAGTTGTTGAAGAAATATATTTATACAGTTTTAAAATTTATTATTATATATCCTGGGAGTGGATTATGGAAGCGGCCGTGGCGATAAAGTACTATCCTGACATTTACTTCTAGGTCAGGAAAACCTTTTTTAAGACGGTTCAAAGATTCCAACCCAGATCATCCCAATTCTGAAACGAGCAAACTATCACAGCTCCAAGCTCCATTTATTATCACTCAGCTTATACGTATAATAACATTCATATTTAAATATATTATTCCCTTTGTCTTTCGCTTCTAACAGTTGGACGGTATCAATGCAAGTTAAATAAATTCATTTATGGAGTGACACCTGCTCGTAACGTTTTTCTTAAAGGTCAGTTTAATGACATGCCATATCTCTTGCATAGTTTTCTTGAAGGAAGTGTACGTGATCAATTTTAGAGCTATTTGCGTTGAATTTGTCCTTTCTTTTGCATTCCAAAATCTACTCCTCGCTTATTTTCATCTTTGCAAAAAGCCTGACATCTAACATTTTTATTGTTAAGTTCTGTATTTTTGCAGTTTGCAATTGCACATTTGTTATTATCATTCATCATTTAAGCACATATGTACAATGTACAATTTATATACACACAATGAAATATATAATACACATATATACACAAAATAAATTTATTTAAGTTCATAGAAAAGCGTCCTGTGATAATCTAGCCTGCGTGTTAACCAAACTACACACAGGTGTCCAAACCGTGACGTCATTGAAGTCGAGTTCGCAGTTGAACATCAGCGCGCGTAACGTTAAGGGCCTACCTAATAATACTTTAACTATCTTGTTGATTACTAACGGTGCTAGGTACTTCGCCTCGCTGTCAGGGGGAGCCCTTACGAGTGTTACGCGGAGAACAGTGCCCATTGGTTGAGGCGCTAGTTACGTCATCGTTTGGACTCTAGGAGACAGTCTTCTTTCTTTATTTTGTTAATTCTTTAGTATAACATATCATCTAAACGTTTTGGTCTTCATGAGCTGTGCTCATAAACATATTTTAGGTGGGGAATAATCTTGATAATGTTATGGATGATGGAGGTGAGGTGCTATTTCACGTCACAACACTTTGGCAACAATTAAGACGAATGTAATCATGATTCTTCTGCCCAGGGGCGACTCTCGGCTTAATGTAGACGGATGAAGCCCTGTTAATACACTAATGGGTTACATTGCAATTGATGAGGGTGCGATATAGTGAGGGGTGGCTTGCGAACGATATGCTGTGATGATGTCAGAGTCTGGATGGTTAGGTGGTAATGTGTAGTGATATAAAGTGAATAGTAATGATAGCGGTGAATGTTTATGTTTGGCGTTTGTGTTGTTGTGATCATGGGATTCAAGTATGTCTTGGAATAATGGGTGCTGTGTTTCCATTCTCTTTGTAATGTACTTGGTTCGGAGTGTTTCGAGGTGTAATAATAAATGGGGAAATGTAATTCTTTCGTACAACTCTCGTGTCGGACTTGGTAGTTTTATGCGGAAAGCGGTTCTCAGGGCATGGCGTTCGAGGATTTGTAGTTTCTTGTATATTGGGTGGTCGGCTGCGATCCAGGCTGTAAATCCGTATGTTAAAACAGGTCTCAGGAAAACTTTGTAAGTGTTGATTACTGTGTTTGGTTTCAGTCCCCAGCTCGTTCCAGTCAGTCTTTTAAGAAGGTTAAGTCGGTTTTTAGCTTTTGTAATGATCTTCTGAAGATGGGGGCGCCAGCTGAGATGATGGTCAAATATTAGTCCAAGATAGGTAACTTGCTTGGAAGGTCGGATTGGTTCGTGTAGGATTTTGAGTTCGAGGCGAGATGGATTTCGTTGTATGCGGGATCTATATTTTGTAGGTAGAAAGACGATGACTTGAGTCTTGTTAGAATTTATAGTAAGTCCCCACTGACAGCACCATGATGTGAATATGTTAATGGCGTCATTCATTGTGCGATTGATATGTTGAATAGTCTTACTGATAGCTAAGAACGCGGTGTCATCAGCGTATTGAAAGATGTGTATGTTTTCTGGTAAGGGTGGTAAGTCTGCAACGAAAAGTAAGTACAGGAGAGGGGAGAGGGCTGAGCCTTGTGGTACTCCACAGTGTAGGAAGATAGGATGAGATAGTTCTGAATTTATTGATACGTATGCTAAACGGTTAGAGAGGAAGTTGAAGATAAATCGTAGATAGGTAATAGGTAGTTGAAATGAGCGAAGTTTGTGAATGAGTGCTTTATGCCAGACTTTGTCGAATGCTTTTTCTAAATCGAACAGAACCAGATATGATGGATATGAAGTGTTGAAGTGATTAGTGATCATGTTAGTGAGGCGAAGGAGTTGGTCGTTAATACTGAAGAAAGGACGGAAACCGGCTTGATGTAGTGGAAGAAGGTTGTGTTGATCTAGGTGTAGGTGCAGGCGGTTGACAAGAACTTTTTCAAGGATTTTGCTGAAGGTAGAGGTAAGTTGTATGGGTCTGTAGGAAGATACGGCTTGAGGAGGTTTGTTCGGTTTAAGAAACATGAGAGTTTTGGATGTTTTCCAGTGGAGTGGGATGTACCCGGTTCTAAGAATGAATGTATAGATAGAGGCTAATAGCTGAAGAAGAATGAGTGGTGATTCTTTGAGGTGTCTGTATGAAATGGTGTCCATGCCTGGGGCTGATTGTCGTTTATTTGCAAGGATGTCTGTGATTTCGTCTGCTGTGATTGGTGCTGTAAGTGGGTGATCTGGTAGGGGATGATCGTGGTTTGGTTGTAAGTGCGGTGATTGTAGATTTAGTCGGTCTGCAGGATGATGTCGTAATGGATTAATGGGGAGTTTCGGAGTAAAAATGGTTTGTAAATAATCAGCGAATGTGTCTGCTTTCTCTTTGTCTGTATGTAAAGCTTGGTCTTGATGAAGGAGAGGGTAGGTCGGTTTGCTGTATTTGCCCGTGAGATTATTGAACCGCTTCCAGTATTTTGTAGGATGGGAAGTGCTTGCTAAGGTGTTACAGGTTTTTGTCCATTGTCTTAGTTTGTATGCTTTAATATAGTTGCGAACTGTTCTTTGAAGTTGGCGGTGGAGGCGGAGTGATTCAGGGTTTCGTGTTCGTTGATAGTCACGGTAAAATTGTCGGGATCGTTGGATTATGGGGAGGTATTGAGGAGGTAATTTCGGACGGTAGGGGTTTATGGTTCTGCTAGGTATGTAATGATTTGATGCTTCTTTTATGGTGTTGGAGATATGTTCTGTTGATGTATACAGTTCGTTTTCATTTGTCGGTGGTGTCAGATGCTGAACGTTACTTTGAATATGTTCTCGATACCCATTCCAATTAGCTTGTCGAATCTAAGAACTTCTCGACGTGTCAAGTTCGTTTGTGGTATTGGCTGGTGGCGTTGTTGTAAAGTGAGTTTGATAGGAGTATGGTCACTGCCAAGAAGGTCTAGAACTTCGACGGTGCAACGGTTTGAAAGACTGGTAGAGGTAATTACTATATCTGGTGTTGTGTTTGAAATGGGTCGAGTAGGTTGTGTGAGTTGATGAACTGTTCCGTTTGTTTGATATTCTATATAGTCATGGAAGTCAGTTTTTTCTCTGTCTGAACGGCTGTGAATGTTTATATCGGCCATTATAATGAAGTTCCTGAAGTTATTAGAAATGTAGGCGAAGAAACTGTTTGGTATAGGGTGCCCTGGGCGAACATAGATGGTGGCCAAAGTTATGTAGTTGTGTTGGTAGTAGAGAGTGGCGATAAGATATTCAGGTAGGTTTTGAAGTTGTGGCTTGTATTGTCTGTAGGCTATTGAAGGTGAAAAACCTATGGCCGTACCGCCGTTAGCTCTTTGAGCAGGAATTTGACTGTCTTGCCGGAGTAATGAATAACGTGGAATTTTACATGACATTGATGATTTTAGATGTGTTTCGTTCAGCAGAAATGCGTGAGCATGTTCTTCTAATAAAAGTTGTTCAAATAGATGTTTATGGGCTTGAAGTGAGCGTATATTCATGAAGATAAACGTAAGAGCCATAAGAAATACTGAAAATGAGATTGTAGACGGTATGGTTTTAGACTTCTGTCTCAAGAGCGTAGGCAGTCTTCTTTCTCTGCAACTATTCTGCCTCAATAAAATCTTAAAATTTACTATGTGGAATCTAATTATTTTCTTTATTAACTGTATTAGTAAGGAGTGATTCCTTTGGAAGGAAACTAAAATGAAATTTATGTAATTTACAAATTCAAATGCGAACAAAAGCTTAAATTTAAACAAATAATTATGAAAACATTTACAATTAATGATACGCACCGCATACCTGACATCTCTTGATCAAAACTTAAAGAAATTGTCTTTTTACTAGTTAAACCCAATCTTTGTACAATATAACAGTGATTAAAATAATGTTAACGTGCCACTGAACAACATTTGGGTCCGATTTTGAATCAATGAATTAGTATTTGAGATATATTGCTGACATTTATCTTCCTTGCTATATTTCACTCGTATTTGTTTTATTTCTAAAACAGTCATAATTTTACTTAAAGTACGTTATTATTCTTTCCTGTACTTTTATGTATTCCTATCGTTCTATATTAGCTTATCAAGCTGTTAATAGCATGTAAATGTATAAATACATGCATGCATAAATACATATTATTATTATAATTAACCGAGAACCGTGGAGCCATGGTATTGTGCTGCTACCAAAAGCGGATCTATCCAATCGAAATCTCGGAACAGACCATCCTAAGTGCAAATTTTCCTTTTTCTTCATCAGTGTTTCAAAGCAACTGCCGGAATGGTACTTTCGTTTTGACCACGGCATCTTCTTTCCTTATTTACTTTTTCATCGTTTAATTTGTTGCTTGTAACCATGGGTAATTAATTTTGGACTCTATTCAAAAAGATTAAAAATAAAAATAAATAATAAATGTTATTCCTAGAATTTTAATTATTATTATTATTATAGTGAAATGAGAAACGCAGAAAGACATATCCCTCGAGTTATACTTATGCTGAAGCGTCATAATTGCATGTATGCGCCATTTTAGTGACTTTCAACTTCTGCCCGCCACGATTATACGAGTGCAATGCTTATTAAAATTCATAAAAATACATGCCCAAGGCGGGTTCGACACTTCGGTCATCGATTTGAAAGTGTATCGGGATAAAAAAAATGTACTCCTGCTTTAGCATAAAATAAAATGTATGCCCATGTATAGTGTACATTCTCGAAATATTGCTAATAATGTAATTAATAATATACAAGAAAATGGCGGTTTATATCCTTTTTTCTTTCGGAAAGGAAAGAATTATATACATAACTTTTCAATCTTATTTTTTCTCAGCTACAATTCATAATACGACCAGAAACAATGGCATGTTTCAACCGACGTATGTCGGTCTATTGGACAATATCAGACACGTCAACCTAGAGAAGTTCGAAGGCGGGAGAGTTGCCAATCTGAAAGGAAGGAAATGCGGGAGCTTACTGAGAAACTAAGCAACATGCTAAAGAGTTACAACACAAACGTTAAACCACAGAACACAGATGTTAAATCTTCTGACCCACATAAGCTCTCACGCATGCTTTAGTTTCCCACGCATTTTGCGTGAGAGTTGACATGTCTGCAATAGAAAGTTGTTGAAGAAATATTTTTATACAATTTTAAAATTTATTATATATCCAAGGAATAGATTATGGAAGCGGCCGTGGCGATAAAGTACCATCCGACATTTACTTGTAGGTCAGGAAAACTGTTTTTAGGACGGACGGTTTAAAGATTCCAATCCAGATCTTCCCAACTGCTGAACGAGCAAACTATCATAGCTCCAAGCTCCATTTATTATCACTCAGCTAATATATATACCGTAATAACATTCATATATAAATATATTTCCTTTGTATATATTTCAAATGACAAAAAAAAGCAAAACAAATGATCCTGCTAAATACGTTTTGTAAGTGGTTGGTAGTACAGTTATACCTTATTTGCAGTTTCGCTTCTAAAAGTTGGACGAACCAAAGGGTAGCAGTACTGGCCCGCAGGGCCACTTTTGCCATGGGCCCACTGAAAGGGGTCACCATGACGGGACTTCTGGCTATTTTAAGCCACTTTCGTCCTTTTGAATTTCATACGAATGTGTTGGAATTTAAATAATGTTTTGTTTGACTAAAAGAATCGGATATCCTCAAAGACACAATGTTGATTTAGTAGCTAATAAAATAATTTAGTTTGGGTTTTCAAAAGAGTACGTGAATTTAAATTACACAGGATTAGATATTAAAATGTAAGAGCCAAATGGTAAAAGGTCTGAGTTTTAGGTTGGATT
>JAGDQP010023896.1:14852-28602 GCA_022664845.1 Lepisma saccharinum | reverse complement strand
GTATAGAATCTACGAAAATAGCATTAAATGCAAGATTAGATCATAGATACATGGAACACTGAAAATTAAAAAAGGAGCTTTATATAATTTTTACCTTCTTTACATAAGAGTTTATCTCGAAGCCCGAAGCTACCATAATCATTCGTGGTCGCGGTTGTGGCATCATGTTCATTCTCTTTTTCTTTCTTTTTGCCCATGAAGCTGACGAAGTTAGTTTGAACCTCGCCCACAGAGGCCAACTTTTTAACTACATTATACTTTTTCTACAAAGCTCCGTCATTATATTGGTGTTACACAGTATTTAAAGTGAGCCGGAACGAACCGGAACGACGTAGTGGTAAGAAATATAGAACCGGAACTGTGTCCCTATAAGAATTAATCATTTTTCTATTAATTTTAATATATACCCTAGCCACCCGTCACGTCGAACAGTAAGAATTAAAAGCATGTTAAGTCTAGTTCTCCTTCTGTGTGAAAATATTTTCCAGAAAAATAAGTTTATTTTACGGGTTTTGTGCAAACCTTGCTTTTATGTATGACACTTGGGAAGAAGTCAAAAACGTCTTGTAGCAATCTGTCCCTTATTGAAGCTCCCAGAGTAATAGCAAACTACACTGCCAGGATGACGTGTGTGAAAACATATTCTGGATCACATTATCATTCTGCTGTCTCTGCCAGTGGGACTATGTTCTTTAAAGAAATAATGGATGAGAGGATCACAATAAATCCTAACACATTTAGTCAAGCTCTAGTGCATGGATACGAAAAATGTAAAGCATGACCAAGGCTCGAATCAGAGCGGAGGTGAAAGTACTAGTAATAGCTATTAATACTTATTGATGTTTTCGGAGTAAAGGCGTGCATAGAAATCCTACAAGGAATTACAATAGTAACTTTTTTTGTCAATAAAAATACCGTTCCGGTAAGAATTGTCATACACTTTACACACTGGTGATACATGGGCGTAAGTAGAATCATGACACTTGAGTGTGTTTTTTAATTTAATCAGAATTTAATCTATTTCATAAAAGATTACGAGCCATATTATAAATCCCTGAAGAACATAGCACACCTAACATACATAACATGGCATACGAGGCTATACACTATACTCGGTAGTCTATTTTCGCAGGGCTGTACGAGCCGTCGTGTCGCATCTGCTGTAGTTACATTCCATAAAAGGCTACGAACCCCTATTTAACGTAGCAGAGATTACACCAGATACAGCGGAATAACCTAACCCAAATAACATGGACGCCCTCCAACGAAAGCCACCGTGTCGCATCTGTTGTGGTTGCTGAAGAACATAGACCATTTCATAATTTTGTTGAAGAAAGAACGTACCCCAAATAACCTACATAACACGCCACACCCTATAGCAAGGAGTCTAAACCAGTCGCCGTGGCGCATTTGTTGTGGTTACGAAGCCCCTTCGTGAAAGGCTACGGCACCTTTTTTCAGCCCCTAGCAGAGATTACACATGGTTTAACCTAACATAGTACACGATAGCACAGCAGGCTACGGTCCAGCCCCTACTTAACATAGCAGAAAATACACAGGATTTAACCCACAGTACACCAAAGACTACGAGTTATTCCCTATTTAACATAGCAGAGATTACATGTCCCCTAGACCACACAGTGCACGTTAGGGTACGAAGCTCTTTTTGCTAGTCTCCTAGACTACACAACACCCTATAGCAGCGATTACATGTCCTCTAGGCTAGCTACGAGTCAGTTTATATACCCTACAACCAATGGTTAATAGTACGATATGAGTCTGTCGACTAAGCCCTTATAACCACAACCAATGGTCACTACCTGGGCTCAAATCAACAAGATGGTACTAGGGTCAAAGATAAAATATTTAACAGTGTATATCTCGTGAACGGCGAGACATATTGAGATTCTGCTTTTACAGTGATATGTATTTTGGTGTGCTACTGTCAAATCTGAAGCAAGTTTACTAACTTCGCCCCCTGTGGTCGTAGAATTATGAAACATAAAATGCATTTCATTTTAGTCACGGGAATGTTAAATATGAGAACTACATGTTTCTACCTGTTGTCGTTTACGAGATGGTTCGAATTTTTCGAATTTTGCTCTTTTGGCGCCAGAACTATGAAAACCTCAAATTATGTTATTTTTTCACTGAATCTGAAAACTTCTTTCTACCTGTTATTGCTTCCAAGATATGGTGGTTCGATTTGACCTTTTACCAGCAGAGATGAGAAACTCGCAGATTATGTTATTTGGGTCGCAGATGCCGAATGTGAAATTTTCTTCTCTCTCTCAACTACCCTTTCCAAGATATAGCGGTTCAAATTTTGCTTTTTCGGCCCCAGAACTATGAAACTCGCAAATTATATGGTATTCGGGATCGGTGATGCTTCCATGATATGGCAGTATTCGGAGGTCGGTGATGTTTGCTTTTTCCCCAACATAGCAGAGATTCCACCTTAGTCTACACTCGTCTCTAGACAAATGCACAAAACCTTGAATGCGTTTAGTTGTCACCAGGTTGCAGGAAAGCGCGGTAATTGTAATAATTACTATATTCACAAGACCCGCAGGACTCAAGAAATAATATTTTTTTATTCTTTGATGACAAGTACACGTTCGGTACAGCCTCTCAGCGCTATTTTATAGATTATACAGAAAATTACAAACCAACGTTGTGTTGGAGGAGGTATTTCCTCAGATTTTACTTTAATGACCAGCCCTTATAACTCAGGGGTTATGGATGTACTATTTTTATTCTTTCGATATATTATTCGTTTGCTGGGAGTGTGCTTCAATGAGGATACATTCGGAGAACATTGCTTGCTTTCCTATGCGTGGTACTACCAGGATATGGCGGTTCGGTCCCAGAACTATGAAACTCGCAAATTATATTTTATTCGGGTCGGTGATGCAGAACTTCTTTCGCTTCCAAGATATGGTGTTTTGAATTGAGAACCCCTCAGTTTGGGATGGTGAGGTTTGCTTCACCTTTCCCCAACATAGCAGAGATTCCAACTTAGTCTACACTCGTAACTATCACCGGGGCTGCTGCATATAGTGACTAGCAAGATTGTACAAAATATGGGTTACAGCCACCAAAAACAGAATAATGTTACTATGGATCGCGTGTGAGACGTTTTCCAGCTGCATTTCAATAAGACATACAAATACTGTTTTAAGTAGAATTCGCCTTAATAGCAGATGTTTGTTGCTTTGAATGGCTAAATAAAACATACGAAACGTGTGTGAGAGTCTTCCGACCCATGTTTCGGGGATAGTTGGTGCTTTTTGCCATCAAAACTTCGGAGCATGTAATTCAGTTGTAATTTAATAATAGTGTATCGTAGAAACGAAACAGTTCGGTAAAAAAAAGTAACAAATGTGAATACATCGTCTCGTAAGCAGAACGTTGGTGATTGTTATTGAGAAAAATGGCATTGTTTAAGTAAAAATAGCCAAAACGGCATATTTAAGAGCTCGTATTTTTTAGGTGCTATTGAAATTCGAAAATAGTTGAATAATGCCATATTGGAGAGAACTTTCTCAGGAATGTACATGCACATGTGTATATTAAAAATGGTTTGTATTTCACGCTTTCCGAGCACATGGAGTCAATATCTGTAGCATGTATTTCAAGGAGAAAAGGAAAAATTCATATACTCCCAAGACGGAGGTCGAAAACTGCCATTTGAAATACCTTCTAGACTCTGAATTGTAATTTCGGTAGAAACACAAGCATTGTTTGAAGTACTATGAAACGAAAGCTAGAAAGTAAAAGGTAAACTGACAAAATGTGGTCTATAATTTCCTTTATACAACATGTCTTTCTTGCCTAAGGTGAAATATTCATGACTAAAACGCTTTTATAGTATTTGTGCACGTATAAATAGAGATATGAATATTCTGGAACTGCACGGGAAACTGCTTGTCGCTTAATGACATAACCTAGTTTTTGTAGACATACTTACAAATTTCCAAAACCAGCTTGGTCACTAGTATGAACAGAATACGAACTGTTCGAGGAGATGAACTGCAAGAGGCATATTTGAGCTTGCCATGGCATGTCGGGGTCCTCTCTCACAAGCCCACAGACACTGTCACACTAGGTAATAATTGGTTGACGCAGCCAATAAATTGTAAAGAGAACTAAATTGTGACTTAGTCTGATGCAAGTGAACTAGGGAACAATAACTGTCTGCGAGTGTACTTTTGCAAATGGGACCATCGAGTGTGTGCTGGCATGAACATCTTGTTTTAGTATAATTTGTGATGAGTGTAGACTTATGCAAGAAATTTACTCTTAAAACAAGAACATGGAGTATAGGCCAAATGACGAAATATTCTTCTACACGCAACTATTCGATCACACACAACACAAGGTAAGAAAAAACTATTGTATTATAACTTTGAAGACGATATTCTCAAAAACATTGCAACTAAAACAACTGTTTCTAATAATAATATTTAAAAACGTTGAAAGTGTTAGCTAATAGATAACACATACGATTTAATTTCTGCGAGAAGGACATTGCAGCAGGGGACTGAGGTATACTTCCTCTTCCTTTGAAAAGTATGTCAATGCATCTCTTTTTAATTTATTCTACACACGCATGTCACGTACAACGACAAGAGCTTTCAAAAAGCCCCACGTAGGCTCTACGTGAAGTGATGCTGTTTAGTTACTCATTAAGCTTTCCATTTTTAAAACAGGAGCCGGAGAATTGCAAAATGTTTGTTTTCTATAGTTCTAATACGGGATTCAAACCCGAGATCGCATTTGCTGATGTACGCCCTCTATGCATTGCATTTGGTAAAGAATAAAGAAAATTAGGGATCGAGAAATTACTAATGGCGTTATCCTACAGTATGGAAATATACGGGGTCGCATTTACTCCTGTACACCCTCTATGCATTGCATGTGGTTAAAAATAAAGACAATTAGAAATGAAAGCTTTACTCGAGATGGAGAAATTGCTAATAGCGTTACCCTACAACCTGATAAATATACGTGGTTTAAATCAGAGATCGCATTTGCTGTTGTATCTCTGTATGTTTGTGAATGATTTTATTCAAAATAGCTATATACATACGTAGGTCCTCTGTGCAATATATTGGATAATTATATAGTTCTCGACTTGGAGAAATGGCTAATGGCGCGACACAACCCTACCGTATAGTAAATATACAAGTTTGCAAACAGAGATCGCATTTGCTGCTGTATCTTTGAATATTTTAAAGTCGTTTTATTCAAAATAGCTCATTAACATACGTAGGTACTCTGTGCATTCCATCCGATAATTACAGTATATAAAAATTATAAAGACAATTAAGAATGAAAGCTTTACTCTAGATGGAAAAATTACTACTGGCGTTATCCTACAGTATGGTAGGTATACAGGATTGAAAACAGAGATTTATTTTGCTGCTATATTTTTTAATTTCGTAATTGTATTTTATTCCAAATAGTCACAAACAGTTTACAATACTACCCACGTTATGCCATGTGCCTCAGGGAACACACGCTACATATTGTCGAGCTTTTTATTTCGATAGTCTCGAAATATTGAAAGTACCAAGATCTACTGTTCTATGAAGAAGTACAGACATTACATACAGAAAGTGTTTTGAGGTTTACAACACAATTCCGTAACAAATAAGCAAACGTGTATTTTTGGGAAATTGACGTATCTCTGTATGCTTATAAATGATTTTATTCAAATTGGCTCATTAATATAGGTAGGTAATCTGTGGATTGCATCCGATAATTACAGTATATAGAAAGAATGAAGACAATTAGAAATGAAAGCTTTACTCGAGATGGAGAAATTACTAATAGCGTTACCCTACAGTATAATAAATATACGGGATAGAAAAGAGATCGCATTTGCTGCTGTATTTTATACGTACGTCCTTTATACACTTAGAGTTAAAGTGGATATTGTAAAAACACTCATCACAAATTATACTAAAACAAGATGTTCATGCCAGCACACACTCGACGGCCCCTTTTGCAAAAGTACAATCGCAGACAGTCATTGTTCCTTCGTTCACTTGCATCAGTCTAAATCACAATTTAGTTCTCTTTACAATTTATTGGCTGCGTCAGCCAATTATTACCTAGTGTGAAAGTGTCTGTGGGCTTGTTAGAGGGGACCCCGACATGTCATAGCAAGCTCAAATATGCCGTTTGGAGTTCATCTCCTCGAACAGGTCATTAGCCATTTGTCCAATTCGAGTACTATATAATTATCCAATGCATTGCAATCCCAGATGACCAAGGATATAGTTCGAGTAGTAAATCTAAGCATCATTCGTCGATTTCTGCAAAAGGAGAAAACAAAATAAAAATAAACACTTCGTGAAGTTACATGATTTATTCGTCGTCCTTTATCCAATTTCTACGCCAAGTGTTTACATTCACAATTCTCTCTATTCTTAATCCACTACACTTGCGTCCGAACTGTGCAAGCGCCATCTGAACCATACAGAAGCGTTAAAAATGGCCAATAAAATTATTCTATGTACTGCTAACATCTAAAGGGTCTGTAAACATAAGTTACCCAATAAATGAACGCTGAACCCTTCTCTTACGCATTATTATCACATACGGAACACCAAAATTCTACATTTTTCTTCCTCTTGTGTGATACATTCTGTCAAGAAAGTACCGAGAATTGTACATTTACAAAGCCCACTTAAAGTGAGTGTTGAAATTCTTCTTGTAGCTACGTTCGCACAACTGCCCTCTATGGTCACGCGGAGTTTGAGCGCCATCTGTCATTTAGTTTGTTTACAGTGCTTCATTTGTCAGTTCATCTCAAGAGTGTGTGTGCGATATTTACAATGGATAAAATTATCGAACAAAGAATCTGTCTTAAATTTTGCATTGCAAATGGAATTTCGTGTACTGAAGCGCTGAAAATGCTACATAAGGCTTACGGTGAATCGACTTTATCAAAAACACGAGCGTATGAGTGGTACAGTGCATTCAAAAGCAGTCGAAATGTGCCTCGCTCAGGTCGACCATCTACGTCTTCAACTGAACTTAACATCGCTAAAGTAAAGGAAATGGTGACTGAAAATCGTCGTTTAAGTCTAAGAGAGATAGCCACTGAAATGTCTGTGTCTCACGAATGAATTCATACCATTTGAAACGATTGTTTGGGCATGAAACGCGTTGCCGCTCGACTAGTGCCGAAAGACCTGAATTTTCTGCAAAAACTGAATCGTGTAAGGGTCGCTGAAGACATGCTAGAACGAGTCAATTCCGACCCCACATTCATAAAACGCATTGTAACAGGTGATGAGACAGGTTTACGAGTTTGACATGTAAACCAGTCAACAAGCTTCGGAATGGCGCCTTCCAACTGAGACGAAACCGAAAAAAGCACGTCAAAGTCGATCAAAAGTGAAGGTGATGTTGACAGTTTTTTCGATTATCGCGGTGTTGTGCACTCGGAATTCTTGTCAGAAGATGAGATAGTAAATAAAGAATATTATCTGAGCGTTATGCGGCGTTTGGGAGAGCAAATTCGTCGAAAAAGACCAGATTTGTGGAAAAAAAACTCATGAATTGTTCACCACGATAACGCACAATCTTACAAGGCTATCATTGCGAACGAATTTCTGGCCAAAAACTCAACAAATCTAATCGAACAACCACCCTATTCCCCTGATCTGGCTCCGGCTGACTTTTTCTCTTTCCAAAACTCAAATTACCACTTCGAGTCACCCGTTTTCAGCCGATAGCAGACATGAAAGAGAATTCGCGGCGAGTACTGAAGTCGAATCCGGAAAATGCGTTTCAAAAATGTTTTGATGATTTGATTATTCATTGGCATAAGTGTATTATTTCGGAAGAGGCCTACTTTGAAGGCGATACAATAAATTTGGATGAATAATGCATATTTTGTGTTTTATTGACCAATTCCCAGTGCTTTCCTGACAGAATGTATATTTCTCCATCGGCATTGTGTCATTTAAATTACGTGTGTATTAGGAGAGATAGAAAGACAAATAAATGGATTCGCGCACAAAAAGGTAGAGGATGTAATCAAGACTGCGAGGAAGATGAAGTGGAGAAGGGCCGGTCACATAGCTAGACGAACAGATGGAAGATGGAGGATAAATGTACTACATTGGATTCCTAGAGAAAAGAAACGACCAAGACGACGTCCAAATGTAAGGTGGGTAGATAAAATCAAAAGTTTCTCAGGAGCTACATGGATGAGGATAGTAGCAGACAGTAATACTCGTATGTGGGAAGAAAAGGGGGAGACCTTTATCCAGCAGTGATATAAAAGGCTAAATATGATGATGATGATATAAATCGTGTACCACCTTTCACTCAGGCATTACAGCTACATATAAACATACATTAAAGTAAACGACTCTTATATCTTATGTAAGTAAAATAAAAGACAAGGTCGTGCGACAATATCTTATCACTGCCCTTTGGCGAGAAAAGACATTACAACTTCTATTCGCATATCCCAAACAAAGTAAATTCAATCTTTCTTTCTTTCTCTCTCTCTCTCTTCCTTCCTTCTATTTATTATTTGGCGAGAGTCAGATTTCCATGTAGGCTTTAAGCGGTGTGTTATATAATATTGATAACTTCCACTTTTTTTTCCAAGTTTCGAAACAGACTCCGCATTTATCCAATTTATTTTATCCCTTTGTTCACGTTTTCCAACTCTCGAAACACAATCCAACGACGCAGTCTTGATTATCAGATTTGAGGGTCATTGGGTACGGAGGATTTCCAACAGAATTCGATTATTTCAACTGGAATAATTTATAACTTTATTCTTCCAACTTTCGAAACAGTTCATGACTATGACGTTCAAATCGAGGGTTAATAGGTTTGGATTCTTGGTGGAGACTTTCCGATGGGATTCAAATATCTTCGAATCTGACCACGTGTCGGCCTGACCTCAAAGTGTCTAAATTTTGATAACGTTCGAAATTAAGGAGAGGCAGCATGTACTTATTCCAGGTTGCTCCAGTTTATCATTTTATTTATATCACTTTTTTTTGTTTCAAAACAGACTCCACGGACATCCCGCGGGCGCGCTTGATATCCCAAGGTTTCGACATAGACTCCAAGGACGCGACATTAATATTCGAATTGTAGGGTTATTGGGTACGAAGGATTTCAAGTTTCGAAATGATGTTCACGTTCGAGACGTCCGGGGTCACTCGAATTTTTTCCATTGACATTCATTTTTTCAACTTTTCCAGTTCGAACAAAGACTTACTGTTCTTAAAATTTATGGATCCGGTTACATTTTAATTTTGAGACGGAGGGTGGACGTCGCTTTATAAATTCTTGTCTAGACCATTTTTTCTTTCAAGTTTGACTTTGTTTGTCCTTGAAGTTTAAATTTTCGACTCGAGACAAGTTTTTGGGGGGACATAATATGATATTTCGAGCAACTGTCGGCATATCATCAAAGTAAATAAATTTTAATAAAGTTTGAACTTCGAAAAGGTGTTGGAGTGGGTTAGATCTCTTCCAACTTGTCGAGACTATTTTTTGCTCCCAAGCTCGACCTTCAATTTCAAATTTGACCTTCTGACTCGAGATAACTTTTTGTTTTGACGAAAATTTTTCCACGTTCGAACTTTGATTTTGCGAATCGAGATAATTTTTGTTGAGTGGGATTCTACTTTCCTCTACTCGTTTCACACTGTGGTTTGTTACAGTTGCACCGAACGAACTTCAGGAAGTGTTGCGGTACCAGGTATTTGTCATACATTTCCCGTCCAATATCGAAACGGTACGATGTAATTCTTATCGATCCCTACACTTGGTTACTCAGCTACATGAATATCCATGGTGATTTATAATGCACTAAATATATTTTTATAAGTGGAGATTATTTGTCTAGATATAGTGTTCTGTTCTCATGGGAAGCGATGCAGTAGAATTTCACCATAAAGCAGTGTTCGAATTGTGTAATTTCCAGAATTGGCGAAGAATTACTCAGAGACGCAGTATAACGTATTTCGGGTTCTTTCATATCCCAAGCTGAGGCTATATATCCGTCAAAAAAGTCAAGGAGGACTGTTGCAGGAAGGGAGAAATCCCAATTCCCCCCTACAAATCGAACACTGCCTTCAAGCAAACCCTTCCGATGAGCGTGTGCCATGGTTGCTTATTTTATGAATGTGCTTAGCTAATTTTGATTTTTTGTTGTTGTTTCGCTCATTAGTTCATCCTTATCAAATAGGGATGGTGAGAAAGTACAGAGTTCAGTTGAAAAGAGTTTCTCAAAATTATATCCATTTGCTTTTACACAAAGGAGCAGTTCCTGATAGATTAATATTGAGGAACAACACAAATGGCTTCGTTACCAGCACCTACTGCATGTTTACTATACATTTGTGCGGAACGGTTTGTTCTTTTTGAATAGAAAAATAGCTATAGTTAGTTCAGATACCTTCTACAGAATTTCCAATCAATTGCTTTTGCTCTTTTTTGGATTAGCCCCTCAAATGCCGAAACGCCGCTTACCATATTACATACTGAAATATCATAAGCGACTTCATGAACTCAACGATATTTATAGTGTCAGACTCATCTCATTCACTCTCGAAGGAGACATGGTGATGTGATGATCATTTGCTATGTGATGAGACCAGTACATTCTTGCATCACATAGTTCATATGTGAAACGATAGGATGTGACATTACCCGTAACAGTGGCTGTAGCTCCGTCGTTCCACGACCATGTGTTAACCAGTCACTTCCTTTTACAGATCTCGTGACAACTTGTTCAATTACTAGATCAGTGGGGAAACCTCCCTAGAATCTGTTGCTTAGAGCTAACGACGTGATAACCATTCATTAATTATTGCAAAATGCCAGGTGCTTGACTTTCCAACCTTTTGATGTTCTGTAAGTACTTATTTTTTGACATTGAGCACATCTTATGACCACTTGGTGCAAAATATGGGATCATGCGTTAAACAGATGATAAATGCTAGTTCCAATTCTCTGTTCTTTCTCCTTTAATATGCTGAAGAAGAATTTCTACCATACGCATGTACTGAATCCACTGAGCAGGGCGTTTGTATGCTTGCAATTCTTGCATGCTGTTGCCAATTCTTTTTTGAATACGCTGAGGTAAGTCCGAAAACCTCTGGATCATAGATTTCACACAATTTCTCGTGCCTGAAACACATTCTCATTTTCTGTACCACTCCCACCCGTTGAAAAAAAATATCTTAACAGGATTCTGTTAAGTGCGGTGTAAATAATTAAATGGCCACAAATAGCTCTTGCAACTGTCTTCTCGGTTAACATAATGCTTTACCGCATTTTCTGCATGTATGACTAACAATTTCTTTTAAACCTGATCCAGTCATAATATGACCGATGCTGCTCAAGAAACTTATGACTGTGTGGAAACCACCAAGTCTGACGATATTGTTAGAGGACTTTCTGGAAATTCATTCGCAATGATACTTATTGCTTTCCAATACAGCGACTTATAAAATATAATTTGGCGTGCAGTTATAGTTCTATAAGTGTCAAAGTTCGCATTTTAATTTGTGCAGGAACAAACTTACCCAGTGTGATGATAGTGATGATTCCCATTCCGTGAAAGGTTTCGTGACCATTCAGGTTGCAGATGTTGTGACCGATATTATCGGCGAAAGGTGCACAACATCTACAGGCTCAAATCCTAGTAATTCAGTGCCTGTTGCTGCTGCAGCAGTTCGTTGACATTTCTGTACTTCAGAATATGAGCACGAGAAACCTATTTGGGGCAGTGTATAGATAAAGAAATTGGAATTTGTATAGTGGTGAACCAGGATGCATAATCCAAGCTGTAGTTTTTACATTATAGTTTTTATCATATTTTTCATTCAGAAACCTTTGGAAAAATTAGTATTATAATTTTCTCTAGGTTGACCCATTTTTCCTCCTAAACTGACAAGAATGATGACTGCTAAAAGTATTGTTTCCATGTTTTCGTGGGGGCCTTTGGACGTCCACTGCGTTCTGTCGCTCACAAATCCTTCTCTTCAAATTTCTTTATATCTTGAACACAGTTGGGTGTGATATGTGTTTACTCTTCGGCTGACGCACTTTGAACGCAGCTGCAATTAACCTGATAATTCAACGACCATTCTTCAGCACAAACTCTATTCACTTTTAATGGTCTATCACCGTGATGAATCTCCTGCAACGACAGAATGAAGAATCATTACTTTCCCCAATCCCAGATTTCAGGGTTCTTATCTCCTGAACAAGTGAATGCAGATAGAAACTAACTTGATATTTGAATATCCTGGAAAGAGCTAGTCTTAAACGATATGTCACATGACCCGTTTTACATTTCATATTTTGACCTAAATTAAAGATGGCGGATTCTATGATGGCTGCCGTGATGTCTCTTTCTTTAATTAGGTAGAGCCTTATCCTTATTACCTATATCCAACATTTGGTTTTACAACAGGCTCCACTTCCAGGTTTTACTTCATCTTCCAAGTGTGTTTCCAGACTCTAGCCCCAATTATATTTCATAGGGGTGGAAGGGGTGACGAATTTTGGGTCTTATCCGACGCAGACACTTTAATACATCGTTTTTGTCAACCTTTTTTGATATAGAAACCATTGGAAACATTTATATTACAATTTGTACTAGGTTGATCCAAATTTTATCCTAAAATAACTAGACTAAATGATGTAGGCGGTTTCTGAGGTCTGAACTTATTGTCACTTTTTAATGCTATATTTTAATTCATACTGGCTGACAAGGCTATTGCACTTAACTTTATTGTAAAAACACACAGCAAGCGTTAACAGTTGTATTCCTCTAACAATATCTTCCTCAGACGAAACACTAATCAACACCCTTCAAATTCGCTAGAAAAATCTACATCCCATAGAAAGGTCATCTGCCCAATTCAACCGCAAGGGCCCGAGATAGGAGCTGGATGTTCCTGCACTAATATTTGATGCTAATTGTACAAAAGGTGTATTGTTTTATGATTCAATCAACAAAAGTGACTTTTACTTCCCTTCTGCCGTGGAATGAAACACAGGCGAGCTGTAGCTTGTACTTCGACCCCACGACACTCCACTGTTATCAACTTCAGGTAGATAAATAGCCCAATCTTTGTGAAATTTATATATTTTTCTTGAAATTGAAGCTCGATACAGAGAAAAAATTATATTTTAAAATTCAACAGAAGAAAAACACTTAGGAACTACCATTACCTCTCAGGAAGGAAAATCTGTTTAACTCACTGCCACGTTTTTTTACTGCACTCGTTCACTCGTATCAGTCGCTTCACAAAAGAAAGCAGGTTTTGCAGTAACTCTTGCGTAGTAGAAAGCTAGTTTTGAAAAAAATCACAAAATTTACAGTTAATAACCGGGTTTAAAACCAAATCTTGCAGCCACTGGTACCATCATCATTTAGAGGACTGAATTATCAATGTAAATCAACAGAAAAGTCAATATTGACTTTTTTTTTTACAGAGAGCAAAGTTTTGAACAACTGTCCTCAATTTGATAATATGAAGGGAAATTGTGAGCTAGTAACCTGTGTGTGTTTTTCTAATATGTGTTTCTTTACTAAGTAAATGAAGAGGAACCTAATCCATTTCATTTAACGCAGGTGTTATATGAGGCACGTATTTCCAAACGGGTCCTTGTCTAATTTTCTTTGGAATTGAGATATTATCATTGTTGAGTTCATTTTATCATTTTCTAATACATTAGTATGATT
>JAGDQP010023896.1:0-14452 GCA_022664845.1 Lepisma saccharinum | reverse complement strand
TATTTTCATAACTCCATACTGTCTCCTTACATTTGAAGGTAACATCTCTTCTTTCAATCTGTATTTGTTTCTTAAGTTCTCAAACACTCCATCCGGAGAAGGTAAATATTCTGTAGAAATCAGGTTTTGCAGTAACTCTTGCGTAGTACAAAGCTAATTTTGAAAAAATCACAAAATTTGCAGTTAACAACCGGGGTTAAAACCAAATCTTGCAGACACTAATACCATCATCATTTGAAGGACTGAATTATGAACGTAAATTAACAGAAAAGTCAATATTGACTTTTTTTTTTTACAGAGAGCAAGTTTTGACAACTGTCCTCAATTTGATAATATGAAGGGAAACTGTGAGCTAGTAACTTGTGTGTGCTTTTCTAATATGTGTTTCTTTACTAAGTAAATGAAGAGGAACCTAATCCATTTCATTTAACGCAGGTGTTATATGAGGCACCTATTTCCAAACGGGTCCTTGTCTAATTTTCTTTGGAATTGAGATATTAGCATTGTTGAGTTCATTTTATAATTTTCTAATACATTAGTAAGATTTTGCGATTCCAAACCGTCTTAAATATAATTTAAATATCGTAAGAAATTAAAAGACAGAATCATAAAATTTGTATATACTTTTATCTTTATCAGAATCCTTTAGCAAGAAAGTAAAATATTGGTAAACTAATGCTTCTACAACTTTAAAAGATATCCATAACTGCACATTTGACCTAGATTTGAAAAATAAAAAGTGTAAAATAAACGTTTTTGTCAATTTCCCAACATTTATGACGCTTGGATAAGGACCCGTTTAAAAATGGACGTCTCATGATCGTAAGAGCGGAGATTGTAAATTAATCTTATGCATGTTTTATACATCCGTTGTAGTTTAGCGGAAAGATTAACTGATAGGTCGCTGAATACAACGTCTCAATAATTGAATACTGGATGCACTACAGCCTGTTCCAAGTGTATTGTTTTATCTTCTTGAAAGAAAGTGTTTTAGCTTTCTCAAGGTATACAATATAGCATACACTTTCTTGGTTATGTGCACTTTGTGTTCTTTCCATGTAAGGTGGTTGTCCATGATGACTCCTATATTTCCCACTTGTTTAGCATATTTTATTTTATTGCCGTTCAGCACAAATTTAGGAGAGTTTAATCTATTAAATTCAGAATTGTGTTCTTGATTTGTTATGATGTTGGTTTGCGCCCTAGAGCATTTAATTTTAGGTAGTATTTATCTGTCTATTCGGATACAGAACTTTATTCATTACTTCCACTGCATCATGTGCAAAACATAGTTGAAGAAACGAACATAAATTTATAGGTCATCTACATAAAGATGATGTTTTCATGTGCAAAAAGTAAATGTGTATGAGGATACATCATTAACATATTTACAAAAAAGCAATGCCCTAATATGTAGCCTTGCGGTACCGGTACCCCTAATGATGCCTTAATCCAAGAAGAATAATTATTTTCGAAGCTAACGCATTGTTGGTCGCCTTTTAAAAACGAAGAAAACAATTGAACTGTAATTAGCGCAAACTTATAAGAAGAAAGTTTAGTGAATAGGGAATTACTGTGGAAAGAATCAAAGGGACGACTTCGACCAGTTAAAGTTAATAGCGTGATTTCACCTTTATCCATGGTTCGTTTAATTTTATCAACTATCTTTACTAGTGCTGTGCATGGAGCGAGATCCCGACTGTAAGGCTGGAGAAGATTATGTGTAGCTAAGAATGTTGTGGTTTGTTTGTGCACTTGTTTCTTCAACATTTTGGAAACAGCAAGCAGTATACTCATGGGTTTATTCCCTGTTTCTTATAAACATGTATGATGGTTATTTGTATACATGCGTCCATGAAAATTACTCTAAGTGTTAAATTGAGCAAGTTTCTGAATCAATGAAAGTAGAATTACCATTGCTAGGGACATGACAAATACCATTGTCATTCAACAATACAAGGCCGCAGACGTCCAACCATTGTCTTACTGTTTTACCTAACTTACAGGTATAAGTTGAACCCACTTCTTGCAAATTGTTATTCTAGTCTCGTAACATGAATGTTGGGCATTGTGATATTTGCATTAACTTATCAAAGTAATCCATTTATTTACCCACGTTTTTGTTCTAATTTTAGTTTAAAACATTGTCTATACTCCTCAAGATATGGTACAGATTGGCATGGCCTCGGTGTGCTTACAGGCTTACCTCTTCTAGAATTAGAACTGTTAATGGTAAGATCTCCACATCATGAAGTAAATGTTAAGTTATAAAGTTAAACAAACTTAAACATATTCGTCAGGATCGTTAATAGTTTGCACCGCCAGTTGATTGTAATTTCTCGACTTGGTAATGGTAAATTGGGATATAGTTTTTCACCTTTCTCTACAATTTCGAAACACTACCATTTCCTGCGACTTACAACATATATGCATCATGCATGCCTACCCGCAGTACATCACTATTATCCATATAATTAAGCATTTGGAAAATATTTTCATCGTCAGACACTCGGACCTCATTAACATTTGCACCTCATCTCTAAATCATTACCACTCTACCCTTTTACTAGTACTACTAGTGTTATATATATATACTAGTGTTGTAATAAGATATTCTATGAACAAATAATTTTTTTAAAAAAGTCGATAAGACGCTTGACCTCTAACTGAAGTGTCCACGTTCGAGTTCCGTCTGAGGATTTCTTTCTTTTAATCTCAGTGTCCGTAAAACAAACTGATGTCTCGTTTTTACAGCCAAGTTATTGGAAATTTCTATGCAGCTAGATGCATGATACTTTTTAGAAATGTTACTGATTTTTTAACAGTGTGCTATTGCTTAAACAAGGAACGCCGCAAACTTCCATTTCTGCTTTGATCGCAAATAAAATATATTTTTAGGAAGTGTTGTAGTCCCGGAAGTTTCAAACGGTATACGATACGTTTCGTGATTCTAATTCGAGATCATATTTCCACAAATGTTTGGGTCACGTTTGCACTAAACATATGGAGAAAATAATTTAACTTCTAAAAGTCAAATCACTTGAAACCAAAGATATTTGACTGTAGCAAGCTCACAGGACTAATGGACAAAATAAATAAATATAAACAAAACAAAAGTAGAAACTGTACGCACGCAGCGTACCAGAAGGCATACGCTAATGAGTAAGATTAAGCTGATACTCTCATCTTTATAACTGGTCAAACATTTAGAAAGAGAATGTAAGTGTTAACTTTCCTATGGATTTATTTTCCACCAAAATACATAATCTTACACATATTCTTCCGTTTCATTCACACAATTCTGTGGAACTAAATATACAAAATTTGGCATATAGCGAACATTACTTGTTGTTGTCCAAAGCAATGATTCTTTCAAGTATTGTTGGATGTTTGAAATAGCATTTTGAATAAAGCCAGTCATTTATTGGCAATTCAAGGTTGGTTTTAGAAGCTTTTATTAAATACTCTTTCAATTCAGTGCCCATTCCAATTTGTTTTGCAAACGCATCTGCCTCGTATTCATGCCTTTGGCTAACAATATTTACCAAGATCTGCAACGTCTGAAAAAAGAAAACAACATAGTTTGAAAATATATACCAATACAATTTCCAACTTAATTCAAATTAGACTTTTATTGAATATTTCAATTCAATGCGTGTATTAATCCGATTTTCACAATTTGATAAACATTCAATTTTATTCATTAATGTAATAATTAGTGGCTTTGGCCCATCAATATTCAACATCCTGTTAAACTATAAGTTTGATAAATATCTTTACAATTACCGTATTCATACCCGAAGTTCTGTGGCTGGGACTGTTGTCTCAGATTACGATTGTTCTCAATAACCCAGAGTGTTTTGTAAGTTCTCGTTTGATAACGGACCAAGCAATCAGAGACTGTTGTAGAAACTTCTAAAAAAAACTGCTCTTTGTGTTAGAAAATGAGCAGGTAGAGCACCGTCGTAGTGGTGTGCACCTGATAATTTGGTAAGGACTTATATTTCTCATGAGAAATATGCAACTGAATTTATTTATAATGATGTTTGGCTTTCGCAAGAGACTTATGGTTCAGTAGGCAGATCAAACACAAATAAACTAGCAATGTAAAGTTTTGAATTTAGAGAGAACTTCGTATATTTGTACATTTCTCCTGCGTTTAGCTTTCGCTGGTTGGCTGGTTCAAATGTTCGCCAATCAAAATTCAAGTGATTCAGAGTTAGCTACTTCGACTTAGTTCACATAACACGCTTTCATGCGATGTCTACAAAATTGAGCACGACTAGTGCTTGATATTTAGTGCATTGTTTTAGAAACGTAAATGATTCCAGATACAATGGGGACGGGGAATGTTTTTTTTTCGTTCTAATACACAGGACACATCCCTACACCATTATCTGAAGTAGCTGTAAGCTAACCAATCATTCATATGTAATGCTCCAATAAGTGTTTAATAATTATCTCTCGTTACCAAGGAAACGGTAAATAGCTTAGCATTCTAATGTGGTTTAAGTCGTAATGGTTAAGCCCTGTATAACCATACCAAATACGGTATAGTGTAGCTCTAGAAAAAAAAAGCAATCACGCAACGTTGGATCAAAGCCGTAGATAAAGTGAGATAGATGTTTCTTAATTCCCATGTTTAATTAACAAATTAATAATCTCTACTTATAATATGAACTAATGTTAGTGCGTGTGTCCGCAATTAAAGGAAGTTTCTCCTGAGTTTTGCATAGTATTTGTCTTTATTATGTTTGTGTGTCTGCTAATAAACAGGTGAGATGTTACTTTAGTTGTCAAATTACGAATAAACATAAATAAAATACTATTAATTTTATTTGTATCGCGACCTTACTTCATTCTTGGTTTTAAGTGAAGTCATGCGAAGGGGTAGGGGAAGAAGCGAGTAGCAAGTAAGTGTCCATAGTAGTGTACGTGAAATCTAACGAGATGATGAATACGCCAAATGCTTACTTTAACAGCTAAAATATTAGCTTCCACGTCTTTGTGTTAGCTTCGTTATAAATATGCAAAATACTGTACAGTGTGGAGTGATAATTCTTGTTAGGACAGTCGAATAAAATAAAAAATACGTGACAGACAGGAATGAAATGTCCCTGAGCATGTTATAGGCGAAAGAGAAAATGGCACGGACCATACCACGTTTCCGGCAGCCATCTTGAAATCCCAAATCTTGAAATCAACTTGGAAATTCCAAATGGCAACATGGCCATGCGATATATCATATGACATCCACTTGCAAAAAGAAATTGAATTGTGCAGTACAATTTACGACAACTGTTACCGTGTTGCACTTATGAACGAAATTAAGGTAAGTTTTGAACTCGGTGGGTTGTTTCGAAGGAAAGGATTACGTGTCATACACACCTTGTAACATCACAACAAACACATTAATTAATGTGCAGAACAGCTGTAAACCACAAAAAAATCACCCTCTCACACCATGTTTCACATGGACGCCGTTCTCATTGAAGCACTTCCGCAACGCCAGGTGACAGTTCTGCACACGCACATTACACATAACTCAGTCAGTGATTCCCCTGTTCAGGTAGGAAACACCATTAAGTTACACTGGTACACATTAGCCCTCAAGTACCGTCTGAAAGAAATATGCAAAGGAAACCGGTTGCGGTTTCTTGGTGGCCAATCGACAGGTCATCTGTGTCCAATTAATTTCCCGAGAAATTGTTGATCTAGGTTAAAGACCGCACTTGTGTTCCATAATGAGACGGAGTCCCATCCTGTGTTGATGCATGTGGGAAAACCACTGTCCTCTGATAACAGATGGAAGCACATCCGCATGCAATAATTGGAGATAACCGTCTGCTGTTCGAGTCCTCTTAATGAAGAAGGGTCCCAATTTTCACTTTCCCAAAATCCCACCCCATACCATTACCTTCTGTGAGCTTACCATCGTGATGGGATCAATCCAATGTGGATTAGCATCAGACCAATATCGATGGTTTTCCTTATAAACTTCACCGTTCACGTAAATATTGGCTTCATCTGCAAATCGTATGTCGTGTGCGAATGCGAACCCAGGTGTTTCTTAAACTGGTCAATTGGCCCACTCTGCAAATTATAACCCACGATCAGAGTCGTCTTTAGTCAGATGCTTCAATCTTTGCAACTTGTACGAATGACGCTTGTTTGTTTTCCCATTGATCTTATAGAGGTGCGACTCACGCCATTTTCCATGGACAGATGGCGTGTGATTTTCTGGTCTTTTGTTACAGGACGCCAACACTGATGTTGTTGCATCGTTCATAGTTGTTTTAGGTCGACCCGTCCGGGGTCTGTCTTCAACAGTTCCTGTATCCCTGATGTATTTGGATAGAAGGGTACCAAATTGGTTGGGGAAACCTTATTCCTTTCAGGATGGCTATGGTTGAAATCATCTACGATGGTGCACACTTCCTTCACCCGATTTGGCAACTATCTCTATGGGTTTAGCTTTCGTGAGGACCATCTTCAACTAGTGAACCTGAAACAAACGATAAAGGAAAAACTATTACAAATCTCACAAATCGTTAGAGATAGACAAAAATCAACCACAGTTATGAATTCCTGAGGAAATTTTAGTGCTAGTTGGTTTGTCACACACATCCCTTCCTATTTAAAATTTTCAAGTTGAATACAAGATGGTGGATTTCAAGATGGCTGCCGGCAACATGGTACGTCCGTGCCATTTTCTCCTTCGCCTATAACATGTTCAGGGACATTTCACTCCTGTCTGGCTCCTGTTTTTTTATTTTATTCGACTGTCCTAACAAGACTTATGGTCCCACCCTGTACAGTATCCTGCATATTTATTACGAGGCTAACACAAAGTTGTGGCAGCTAATATTTTATCTGTTAAAGTAAGCGTGCTATATTCTATCATTTCGCATATTCATCGTCTTGATATTGACTGAACAGTTCACAAAAACCCCTTGCAAGTATTGTTGAACTGGTGGCATGTAATACATTTTTTGAAGCGGTGATCGGTATGCGTAGGTCATGATTTATATAAAGTGTATGTAATATATTACCTTGAAATCAAATTGTGCCACGCACTACGCCATGCTTCGCTCCGATTTCATTGTTTGTTTGATATTCACATCCTAAACGAGCTGGCAAGCTTGTGAAGACGGGACCTACAGTTGCTGGTAAAATGGACTCCGAACTAGTACTACAAATGAGTATTCGAATTTTCGAAAGCCCGAAACGCCAGAAATCGTCCAATACTTGAATAGTCAGAGCTTTAGTTATGCCTTACTTTTAATGGCATGTATGTCACTGCTGTTTAAACACATGAGGACTGTCTTAATTTCCCATACCTCATCCTTAGATTCTTACCCTCACTGAACCTTAGCTTTGCGTAGGAAATTCAATCTCAACCTCGATGGGGTTTCAACATCGACCTCACTCAACCTCAACCTCAATCTAGATTTCACTCAACTTCAACTTCAATTTTGATCTCTCTCAACCTTAACCTTACGATGGAACTTAATCCTCGACCTCACTCAACCTCAGCTTCAGGATAGCATTTGAACCTCGACTTCCCTCAACCTCAATATCACAATTCAACCTCACAGTGGAACTTCAATTTTGACCTCACAAGCTTCACCTCGCATCTTCAGGCCTACATAGTAATGTAAATAGAACAAAACTTTAGTTTTCTTTCTAAAACTTCCCTTTCTTTTTTTTAAAAAAAAATAGAAGCCTTCGTGTTTTCCATTCTTTTTTCAAGCAACAACCTGTAATACTACTAACGTCTCTTCAAGCTAGAGCTACTTTCACGCGCCTTGTAGAAACAGCTCGTGATATCTTATGTGGTCCTTAGCTATGTTGAGTAGCATAGAGTGCAGTTGGTGTAGAGATAATGGTCCTCACAACAAAGAAGAAAGTGTTGTTAATCGTGGAGCACCATTTTGGTTCATACGGAGTGAGACGTCAGAATGGACCGAGCTTGAGGCCGTTAATGAGCACTTTAACAAGACCGCACCGAGTAACACAACAATGTTAGCTGTCGTCGAGAAGTTCTGTTGTATGGGCTCAGTGTTGTGTCAAAGGTAGGGACTATACGGCGTCCGGAAACAGTCAGCACCAACAGGAATCAGAGGAGGCTTCTGCAACAGATGTTTTTCGCTCAAACTTGGTGTGAGTCTGTTCAGCGATATGTGTTGGCGTAGTCCCCTTGCATGTCCTATAGAACTATCTTGATTTCGTAGCATGGTTGTCATTTCAGTATTGTTTGTTTCGCCGCATTCTGTACACATTCTCCACAATTATAATCTGAATTAAATACTTTTTAACCTTCCAATATAGGAACGTACAGAATATATTCCAATTTGGTGATAGGATCTGTACTTTCCAACCGATAAATAGAACAATCCGATAGCAGATATTAATGCTATTGGAACTGAATCGTGTTAAACCACAGTAAAATAAATATGCGTCAACTGCGAATACGATATGGTTGAATTTCGTGTCACAGCATGATATGGTAGTGTGGAGTGAAAGCTAGTTTATGGAAGGAATTTATTGAAGTTTATAATTTACTGTATGAATCAATCTAATTTCAATGATTTGTATTGTTGAATGAAGTTAATTTCAATATTGGGAAACAGGTTGTAGATGTTTTTGTCATTTTATTGGTAGTTCTTGAAATGGCAGTCAGGAATTGTTGTTTAATAGGTAGTAAATAGGAAAATTATTTAGTTTTTGAGAAAATATAAAATAATTGTATAAAGAATAAATGTATTTTAATGGAATAAGATGTTTAGTAAAGGCCAAAGACAGGAACTGAAAAAACTAAGGTTAGGAAAAAACAACGTTATAGTAGATTAAGTTGCAAGTGTATTTAAAGGGAGCAGTGTAGTTGAGTTCGAGAGTTTTTCTATATGATATTAATAAATCTGTGGGAATTTATTAAGCTTTAATGCTTTTACTAATCCTTCATTTCTCTGCTTGTTGATGATATGTTCAGAGCTGCAGTGTCGCAAGACCCTTTTAGCTTTTTTCATGCAAACTTGTCCTGAATTTGAGATTTTACGAAAAGAGGAAGCTGTAGTCCACACTGTCAAAGTGCTATGCCGGAATTTCGCAGAATTGGAGCAATGTGAAATCTTTCTCAAACGGGGTAGGTAATTTAGTTTATAAACAGATCAATCGAGTTTTCTATTCTGACATAACCAAGCAAAGAACAGGCAACACGAAGGATGACCCTGAGATAAAGATAGTTCATTTTATTAATATATATATATACGTCAAGCGGAACAAACGTTGAGTCAAAACTACAAAAACCATCACATTTTACCTAATGGTGAGTTGTTTCAAGCATTGCCTTGTTCTGCGTACTGTTAACCTGAACCCAACAAAATATGTTTAAACTTTCTTTTATACAAACCATCCAACAGAAATTAGATTAACAGAAAGGTTAATGGTGTCATAACGAAGTAATTTAGTGTTGGGTCATAAAAAAATTCCTACTAATTACGAAGAAATTGGAATTATTTAGAACAAGTTAGCAACTCAGTTCTGATCAACAATCTCCCAGTGTGCATATTTCAAAACCTTCTCAACCTAAGAATCCTTCATATTTTCTTATACTTTCTGACTCTAAATCAATCTAGACAATTCTGTAATACTTACATTAGCTAGTGGTATATGCACATAATAAAAGATGAGACAAGCTCCAATTATTAAAGGCTGCTGTTTGTGGAACCCAAAGACAACGCTCATTGTTTTGTAAAAATAAAACATGAGCAGACACATCACCGCAAAATGCATCTAAAATGATATAAAAACAGTAAACTTTTCAGGAAAAGCTATGCAAAATATTTAACATAATACGTTCTTCATATTAGTACAATTTCATATACATTGTAAATAGTGTGTGTGTTACCAGCTGCTAACAAACGAACTTAGTTATTTAATTTTGGTGCACAAATAACAGAAAATAGTAGGACAATATTTTTAAATAATACTAATACTATTTCTCTATTTTTACTATTACTAGACTACTTTAACTACAACTACAGCGGTTACAGGTTACAGTTATCACCGCTACTACTTTCCACTGCTATTCATACTTTTATATCTCAATTTAAATTTCCTTGTGACCTTTATGTAACTTTGCTCAGGTCGGTTCTAATACTAGTTCCGTTTAACTACTGCTACTATGATTACTTTTACTACTACTATTTCTCTCTTGCACTGCTACGTCTACTATTACATTTTACAACTACTACGACGTTTCACTACTACAACTCCAATTACTGATTTTTACTACTACTACTGCTTCTTAATATTACCACCAAGGACTTCGCCTGAAATTTTCCCATGTGGGGTAATATTAAAGGCATATATACATCAGCAGACACATATTCCTCTTCTGTGAAAGTGTAGCAGTTAAATTGGTAACTTTCTGTACACATAAACGCTTGTATGTCTTTTTCAACTGTTACTATCCTTCTGTAGTTACTTGAAACTATCCAGCAAGTATATTGAGAGACAATATCTCCTCGATGATTCCCCACCATCTTTTCGATTTCTGCTACATGGCCTGCTTTAAAGTGATCGAAGAAACCCACATCCAAAAGCTGAAGTTGATCATTCGAAGAACGGAGGTAGAGAAAGCAGTGTCACAAAATTATATGTACAAGAACTGTAAGAACGGAAGAGAAGGGTGAATGATTGTCCGTTTCAATGGATATTACGTTGTCTACTTGCGAGTAGATTGTAACTATTCTTGCAGCAGAAATGAATTTTGACTTCGAGTTTCAAGATATTCTGACGTATTAATCTTTGTGATTCCATAAAACGCAGCACTAAACACGCCATTGGACGAAGTAATACTTCACCTTTAAGTTCATTTTCAACAAAAACTCAATGTCGTTTTCTAGTAGTATACGGTTTCTTAAACAGACATGGAACACAGAACTGTTCAACACTAAGTTGCTTAACCACCAAAACTTCTCGTGAAACGAGTACACTACAAGTAACATAGAGTATAAGTGAAACGGAATATGCTTCACAGCACGTCTACCACAGAACTGAGTTCCATTTCAAAGCGAGTAGTTAAATACTGCATAAAATTACCTATAAAAACACACTTCTTTATAATCCTTTTATAAACAAATCATCCAGCACATATATTCACGCAAGTACTTCAGTGCAGAGAAAGTTTTACTCAGATTCTCAGAACTAGTCTAGTCTAACAATTTTTGCAGTATAAGTTGACTAGAAAACTAAAGCGCTGATTGAGTATGAACCGACTGTTCGACAGGTTACATCCTACCCTCACCCTCACTCTCCTATGAGGAACGTCTCGCCCTCAAAACGCAACCATGTTGTTCAACAGAAGGGAGCAGAACGATAACTAATGTTGAAGGGAAAACCATGACTTCTGTGCCTGAAGAAATATTTGGTTTTTGCATTCCATATAATAAAAAAATCTAAGATGACTTTTCTTAGATACTTCTAACCTAGTGTCACTGCAAGCGAACGCTGTTTTCAGTCTCTTTATCATTCCCGTACTCCAAGAAAATGGTAAGTCATGCGACCCGTGGATTCAGTTCTGACAGTGATAAGTCAATACGCTCTTCTGCCTGCTGTTAGGTTAAATTAGGTTATACACAAGCTAAACTAAAGTCCAGATGAAAAATCGTATCTTAACAAATTAACTATATACATCTCGGGAACGCAAGCTCTGAGTCGAAAATGATGGATAGTACGCTGGAAAATTACACAATGAAGAAAGATTATTTTACATATTGAAACAACCACATCATAAAATAATACTTTGGATGCCTATCTTTACTTTCTTTATTTTCGGACGGTTACAATTCAAAACTTATATGCAAATCAACTAGCATATCTTTGATATACGCAACACTACCATTTGTTTACATGTCTCGAAGATGAACATCAACAGCACGTACAAAAAACAAAATCTAAAAAGAAGTTCTCGATCCCAAACAAGACAAAATCAGTCTAATTGCATAAAACGGTGATTACATCAATTTCTATCTCAAAGCCATTTTACGTCATTTTTTCACTGCCCCGAACTCCTGCCATATTCTCTTACACATCAATTTCTCTTCTTGATATACGTAGATATATAATGTCACAGTGCAACCACTTGGCAATAATATCTTGTATCAATCTTATCATATAGAAGATGTATATGAAAACTTACTACATAAAGACTGAAAATCTTCCAGTCATGCTTATGTTTCCAATGTCCCAATTCATGAGCCATAGTTGCAAGTACTTCGTGATTTTCCCAGACGGGTGATGTACAATCGGGGAGCTGGTTTGAACAAGAGGAAGAAGGATTTTCTGCCTTTGGAAATTCCAGCCTCAATTCATTGAATCCGTAAGTCCCCTGTATGACGGATTGCGAAGATCCTAATTGAAATAGAACCAACATAGTTATTACAATGCCTCTGCCATCATTCAGAAATATAAAATTGACTCTTCTTATTGTACACAGAGGTAGCAAAAAATGTGTACACACTTTATTAGAGAATAGCTTGTATATTTTATGAGTATGGAAACATTCTAAAGTAAAAGGTAAAGACGCCTACATAGTTTCTTGGTGCAATTAACGCTCGAACTACGAACCACCAGTCTCCAAACACTTTTGAGCACGATGTGCTCGCTACATTAAGGTTGACATTTTCCAGAGTAGTCACTGTGATTGTTGCACAAGCCATTTCAATTTTGACGCGCAGTTTCGTTAGTGAGAATGATTTGCTACTGTACACTACGTTCTCGAGCGTCCCACGCAAGTAGAAGTCAAGTGTGCTTAAATCAGGTGAACGTGGGTAGGGGGTACTCAATCGCGCGTCTTGGTTCTATCCAACGACCTACTACAGTGTTATCCAGAGAGGCGCGCACATCTTAACTGCAAAACGGATCATCTTCGCCATCTGCTGCTGGACCATCGTACTGCACTTTCAACCGGTAGCTAATGCGATTTTTCACGCGTATCACAGGTATAACGTTTTAAAATGTGTGTAATGTTTGAATATCCCTGTAGACTTAGGTCTAGCAAACACTGGATTTTATTTTTTAGTAGGGGAGCATGTCAGAAAGCCCATATGAGCCAATCGATTATGTTTGTTCCCCTCGAAGATAATTCCCATGGCGTCATCTTTGTCACCCCTTAGGGTCCGAGTAATGGCGTCATGAACATGGCTGCCTGCCCAAAACTCTTAAGAAGAAATATCCCCGGAATTAGGCCGGGAAACTGGGTAGGAGTGGCAAACCCGGACTGTCGCCCAAAAAAGTTTCTGCCACTAACTGGGAGGAGACCCCTTAATTCCTCTTGCTAAGGCTTAAGGGAACTGACCGGAATAGACGGCTAATGTCCAATCCACACGTTCACGTCGTGGGGAATGTCAGTACCCAAGCAAATTACTTGGCGAACGAACATGGATGTGCTTCTCACCAACCCGCATTAGCAGACAGCGTGGTGAGTCAAATGTCTGCACTCCTCCCTTCTTTACATATGATGGTACAAGTAAGGGAACAGCCTCGGAGGACATTATTGCCCGGAGGACGGAATGCAGCTGGCAACGGCAGCGGTCAGTCCTGCAGGAAGTAAGGGGGCAAAATTCCTGGGTTTGGACTGTAGACTGTCAGGACACCGACACGGCAACTCCAACGGACCTATACGTGGCGACTCTCAACTGTCAGTCATTTGCAGGAGAGGACAAATTAGAAGAATCGCAGAATCAACTTAAGAGGATTAAGTGGGACATCATAGGACTATCAGAAATGTGGAGGAAGAATGAAGAACAGTTGGAATTACCGTCAGGGCACACGTTCTACTTCAAAGGAACAGAAAATGGAAAACCGACAGGCGTTGACTTTACAATTAATAGAGACCTGAAGTCACGGATCACAGAAATTGAAGGAATTGCAGATAGAATCGCACGAGTAGTAATAAAGATAAACAAGAGGTACAGCATGGAAGTTATAAAAGTGTATCCTCCAACAACTTCACATCCGGCGATGGAAAACGAAGACCTATACGAGGCAGAAGATTTTGGATAGTAGCAAATCGCATTAGAAAACTGCAATGGAAGACTTCAATGCGAAAGTAGGAACTAAGCAGAGCAGTGACACGAAAGTGGGAAACCTTGGATTTGGTAAAAGAAACAAGAGAGGAGAGAAGTTAATGGAATTCTCAGAAGCCAAAGGACTGCTCATTTCCAAAGAAGCCGCCCCAGAGGAAATAAATATGGAAAGGCCGAAATGGGACTAAAAACGAAATAGACTACGTTTTATCGAATAACAGGGAAATTCTGCAAGACGTGTCTGTTCTGAACAGTTTCAAAATTTTGAGTGATCATACAATGTTGATATGTAAGCTGAAACTAAATACTAGACTTGAGAGAAAGAAGCTTGTCAGAGGAAAACCGCCAGTTTTAGATCT
>JAGDQP010023895.1:0-28603 GCA_022664845.1 Lepisma saccharinum | reverse complement strand
GACATGGCCTGCGGCATTCCGGTGTAACTGGCTGTTGTGATACTACTAGCCTATGTTTTAGTTTCGATCAAGTTGTGTGGGATCCAACGGCTTGAAAGCTTCCGTACGTTCAGGTAACCCTGCAAAATCGTATGTATTGCTTTGTTGTCAATATTCAAGGATGACTGAATCTCACGGTATGTCACATGCTGATCTCTCTCAATCGTGTCACCCGCAGCATCAACATTACTGACAACAACAGACGTGGATGCACGACATTCACGAAATTCCTCACTGTGAAATGTGCGACTATGCAAGAATTCGAAATAGAATAATATGAGAATTATGGAGAATTCTCTTAGTGCTGAGTTGTCGGAATTGGATATGGCAACAGTTGAACTTTTGCTGTTCTTTTTTATATCGATTCGTTCTTGTTAAAAGTAGTTTTGTGATTACATTGTTTTTACATTCGTGTTAATAATTTCAAATCGGATTTAGTCGTACATCAAAAGCAAAAGGATTTTATGGATAGTAACTTGGGTTTTTACTTCTGTTGATAAAATGATTACCGCTACGAGTTAGTTAAATGTTATTTGTTCAGTTTGCGTGCTAAAAACTGAACTGATAATTTCAATACGTACATTTGTATGTTTGGGTGCTCAACACTGAGAATAATTTGCTCCCAATTACAATTGTCAGAATGTCTGTTACGTTTTTTACAATTACTTCTACTTTATTAATTCAATAAATTATTTATTGGATCAAGGCTATTCTATAGTTTCATGCTACATCTGCCTATAGCTTAAGTTGCTTAATTAATCGTATAATAGTCTTGAAGATTATCGGCCAGATTTTACTTTTTTACAATGTGACTACTTCAAAGCAGAATACTAACTTTACATCAGAATTGGTGCACTCAAAGGCATTGTTGGGAGCTTCAGAACACAATAATTTCGAAAAATTTGACTCTGATATTATGAATATTGCTGTTTACTTGGAACAGTTTGAAACATACTGTGACATGTGGGAAATACCTAATGATAGAAAGGTAAAATTATTCATCTTGTGCAATGGGCACAAACTGTATAGCTTGATTCGTGATTTGGTATCTCCAGAATCGATAAAAGATCAGTCATTCGAAGTCATTGCTGACAAGTTAAAATACCATTTCAAATCAAGGTCAAACGTTATCGTTAAAAGGTACCGTTTCAACTCATTAAAACAATCTGAATTGGAACTGATTAAAGATTTCGTAATGAGTCTCAAAAAGCAAGAAGATAAATGCAATTTTGGAGATAGCACAGATAACTTAATACGTGATCAGATAATAATTGGAGTGTATGACGAGAATACCAGGAAGCGACTTTCAGCAAATCCTAGGCTAACCTGGCAGAGGGCTATCGATACCTTAAGTATCGAGGAACAGGTATAGAGCGTGACACCAAATACTTTCAGTCTAAATATTATTCTAAAGTTGACTGTTTTGAAATTGGTTCACGTCAAAATTTTCACCAAAATACACCTCAATCTAGTCGTTCTGTAGTCTCACGCACAGTAAAAGAACTGTTACCGTTGTGGTCAAAGTCACGTTAATTACAATAGATGTCCTGCAATCAATGTTGTTTGCTTTTTCTGTCAAATACGTGGCCACTATCAGAATGTGCGTTTGACTAAAAATAGACGTAAAAGAACCGGTAATCGATCACCTTCTTATTTTCCAGAACTTAAAGTCACAGCTACGCCAGAAATCACTTCCATCTGGGTAGATGATGGATTGACTTTAACTGCACAGAATCACACTGATCAAACGGATTCTTTATTAATACATACTACAGTAAATGGTCAGCAGATTAATTGCTGTGTAAATTCTGGAATAATTATGAATCTAATGTCACTTACTATGCTGGTAACGTTAAACATGTTGCACTTATTTGTACCTGATTCAACGAAACTAACCTTACTAAACAAAACCACTTTAGATATTTTGGGTACAGCGATGTGCTAGAAGTTAATTACAAGGGAAGTACAAACCTAATTCTATTACATATCATTCCATTCGAATTATCAAATGCTCTTATTCCAGTTTGGTAAAAAATGTTACATAAAGAAACAACTGACATTGGTACAACAACTGAAAATTTTATTTTATATTCAGTGGAAACTCAGACAGACGATAACCACACGGATGACCTTCAGTGCACTCCTTTAAGTAAGGTAGATAATATGTTCGATGGAAGTTTTCAGCAACAATTGGTGAAATTAAGGGAAATACAAAAGGAAATATTATTGTTTCTATCCTCATCTTCAGACATATTAGATATCGTTCTATCAAAACAAAGAGAAATTGAAGTTCAAGTAAAAACACTTTCTGATAAAGCTTCATGATATGGGATATCACTAGGTGATATCAAACCCAAGGTAGTAAATGGTTCAACTAAACAGAATCTAACGGTCGATTCTTTCATTGCTACGGAAGTACACAAAGATTCAACAATCAACTAGTCGAAAGTACAGAGAACTTCAAAGGAACGTAAATCTCGATCTAAAAATGGTAACGTACATTCAAAAAAAGAAATTTAGTTTTACGCCAAAGATTTAGAAATTAGACGTTGGGTAAACGACAAAGGCTATGCACACAAACTGACCAATCCAAATTTTAAGAAGCAAAAAGCTAAATTACGAGGTCTTGTAAATGAAGGCAAGCTATCTGAAGCATTGAGTTTGCTTTTCTTGCTATGATTTGAAGAACTCCTTTGGTTAGATTGGGTTGAGTTAAGCGTTATCAGAACTGGGCTTTTTAAAACAGTGATGTTGGTTTAATAAACACACACATTTCCAAAGTGTAGATATTTTCTAACTTAAACGTAACCTAATGCAATTTAACTAATTTTATAAGATTGAAAGTTAATGTTTTTTTGGATGATGCTATGGTTATTACTTGGAACTTACATTTGAAAAAGGTGATCAATTGAATTTATGATTCAGTGCTATGATTAATGCCTTGAACTTACAGATGATAAAAGTTATTAAAGGTTATTACGATGGTACGCTATTACATTTGAAGGGTGTTGCTTATATTGCATGCTAACAGAAATGGATTTTCTGTGTTAGTACTTTTGGAAATGATGAAACCTTGGTATTAGCATATAATTTTCTTCGCTATGTTCAGTTTCATATAATTTTCTACTTTGGTGGTTTGCTTAAAGTTATGCAAGTGTGGATGTTAATTTTTGGAAACTTTACTCATTCTTCGCTAGTAACTTACAAGGGAACCTTCTGTAGTGGTACACCCGATCTTCTCTTTTGAAGAAAGGTGGGGTGAATAGAATAATATGAGAATTCTCTTAGTGCTGTGTTGTCGGAATTGGATCTGGCAACAGTTGAACTTTTGCTGTTCTTTTTTTATCTTGATGCGTTTTTGTTAAAAGACTGTTTGGTTTTTAGATTGTTTTTGCTTTCATGTTAATAATTACAAACGGGATTTAGTCGTACATCAAAAGCAAAAGAATTTTATGGATTCTATCTTGATTTTTTTACTTCTATTGATAAAATGATTACTGCTATGAGTCAGTTAAATATTTTTTGTTCAGTTTGCATGCTGAAAACTGAACTGGTAATTTCAGTATGTTCATTTGTGTTTGGGTGCTCAACACTGAGAATAAGTTGCTCCCAATTACAATTGTCAGAATATCTGTTACGTTTTTACAATTACTTCTACTTTATTAATTCAATAAGTTATTTATTGGATCAAGGCTATTCTATAGTTTCATGCTACATCTGCCTATTAGCTTAAGTTGCTTAATTAATCGTATAATAGTCTTGAAGATTATCTGCTGTTTACTTATCGGCCAGATTTTACTTTTTA
This sequence comes from Lepisma saccharinum, assembly GCA_022664845.1. Classification (NCBI taxonomy): domain Eukaryota; kingdom Metazoa; phylum Arthropoda; class Insecta; order Zygentoma; family Lepismatidae; genus Lepisma; species Lepisma saccharinum. The sequence goes on along the minus strand of JAGDQP010023895.1, from coordinate 24,759 downwards.
AAATATGACTACTTCAAAGCAGAATACTAATTTTACAGCACGAAAAACAAATTGTACACAGTTCTAGTAGATGTTGCTTCATTCCCAAAAGTCAAATGAAGTCCCTCGATGCATTATTTCGGTGATAAATCTTAAAAAATCATTGCCCGAAAGTTCTCACGCGAAATTTGCGTCTCTCAAAAAAATTACTTCGTCCAACTGTTGTGAAAAACAAATGCATAGGATATAATCTGTGGGAGTAGTTGCTTTAGAAGAACGTTTAGTATGTGCCTTGCTGAATTGTCCCCTTTACTATATAAAGTCTCCCAGGTCTGAAATCATGATTGACATCGAATGATTTTTACACCACTCCCCCAGATCAACGCCGAACATTTCGTCAACATTGATAACATATAGTGAAATGTATTTATTACCTCCAAGTTATTAGAAATCCAGTGTTTTAGTCCTTATGCCTACTAGAGACGATTCTTTGGATAGTTCGATCATCCGAGACCATCTAGAAACTCCCTTACACTGTTTAGTGTATTTTGTCCTTTCTTCCTTGGTCGGTGTGACTTTCTGACTCCTAAATAAGGAGTATCTGTAACACTTTCAGGATAATTTTCTGCACCATAATAGAAAAAATATACGCCTAAGTCTTTAAAAGTTGCTTTTCTGTTCCTCAGGGCGAAAGTTATGAGTTTTCTCGTGTTTATTGTATGGCAGCTTGCGTTTTCGTCCACTCCTTCCAACTCTGTTTTGCTGATTTGTCTCTCTCGTACATATTTCGTCACGTGATAACTGTTTCATTCTATGTCACCAAAAATTGAAAATTTACTTTCTACTGGAGATGTGTTCTATGCCCCGTACATTTTCAATATCCAGTAAGAATTCTGATCAATTCCTGCAGGAAATATGAAAATCAGAAAACTGTTTTATTCTATGTCGCCCAAAGTTACAGAAAAAATTCATTCCGTTTTATTCTAAGTCACTGCCTAATAAGCAGTCCGTGACTATAGTGTTATTCTATGTCATTGGACTTTTGTATTTGTGTAATTTTTGTTTTATTCTATGTCCTTGTCAATAAGATTCACTCTACTTGTCACGTGACAAGATGAGTGCTACCAGTACTTTTTACAAAAAAAAAAGACCGTGAGAGGAGCTGCTTTGAAATCTTTTATTGGAAACGTAAGTAATGACGCTAATAAGTGATGGTTTTATTGTTGCTGTTTTTGTCAAACAAGGCATGTCCTTTCAAGTAGAGTGCTTTATAGATACAAAGAATAATATTAAGTCTATTGCAGGATGGAGGATATTTCAAATGATGCTGATGATAATGAAATGGACTTACATACCACTGTTAGCTTGTACGCTCTCATTGGCAGCGATGTGGACCCTGATTATGTCCAAAGTAGTAACAACGATGAGGATGACTATCCTGTTGGACCTTCTAACAGCTACCAGAAGGATTGTGTGCTTGTTTGAGAAAATCTTACGTTACTTTCAAAATAGGTAGAACGAAAATATGCCTAGACTAACGCAGTTTCTGAGAGTGGCGGTTTAAAGGGACACTCCATCAGGTTTAAATATGAGACCTTCTCCTTCCACCAAGGAAGAGAAAAATGTTGCATTAGTATTTCCAATTCAATATTGAAATAATGTTATGCGTTGAAAGTACCTTCAAATCAGACTTGATAAAAAACAATGATCATGATAGAGATTCGACCTTAAAGTCCTTGGATAATTTGAAATAAAATTCAGCTGTAAAATAACCATTGACCGTAAGTCCCAATATCTGTTATGATTATAACAAACAGTTCCAGAAATCTTCGGTGTTTTATGGAATATGTATAAAAGCAATTTTAATTTTTATTTAATGTTATTTAAATGGCATACCAGAGTTAGGAAAATTGATTATGTCAAGTATTCCCATTCAGTGCAATCCAGTTCAACATGTACGCAGATTGTAGTGAAAGTCCCATTGCTTTGTTTTTGAGCAAGCACACTCTTTAATCCCGTTGCAATCTTTAACAGTACTGCTATTATTATTTTGTTCATTTTTCCTTGTTTTTCCTTACTATGAACATTTAGTTTTCAACACAAGACAAGCCAGTGTTTCTTAGATTCATTTTCTTTATACTTAACAAATATCCTGTCAAAACACTTTGTTTTAGTGGCTTTGTAAAATAAAATAATAATGAAAAGATAAATAGTGATTTTTAAAAAAAATATGTTAAGTCCTATGTTGCCTGAAGGCTGACATGCATTACCCTGCTTCAATTCATGAATATTTCACTCTAAAGAAAGATTAAAAAAATGAAATTTTGCATATCATGTGCAATTTTACAATATTTTCATCAATACTCAAGCACAATGGCGTTTTTATATGACATAGAATAATTTTTGAAACCTTAGAAGACTCAACCTGCATTTCCATACATATATCAGTTCTTTGTTTGTACAGTTTCTCTGCAACTATACAAGTCCGGATTTCCTTTTCTTAAGGAAATGTTTCTATAATGGATGCACGTTCTTACTATATCAGCAATGTTTTATAATTCTGAACGGTTTTGCGACAGTCGAAGAAATAAACTTCAAATCGCTCTCCTGTAAAAAAGAGGGAAGTTGACATAGATAAAACAATTCTCATGTGACGATTTGTACACACAATCACTCTACAAGAAATTAGTATTTCTATATATCTTCCGGCCTTCATCCAAAAGCCCTTTCACAATTTCACCTTTAATCGGAGAAAATATATCTGGTCTTTCCCATTATGTCGAATTAAAATACTTCACAGAAAAATATAAATATACAAACAAACATGTTAAAATCACTTTACAATGATCAACTGCAATTGCTTCACATTATGAATATCATATCCTTATTTAACTGAGTGGCCCAGTGTAATAAGGGCACATGCCATATCCCAACGAAAACTGACTTTTTACGTGAAACAAACAGCTTATGTCATCTAGCGTCTCCTCCCGTAATGACTGTGCCTGTGGAAGGTGACGTTTTTGTACTAAAATAAATCGGAATTTACCATTCTCAAAGAAGGCACTTTTTGCCAGTGGAAAAAGAGCACAAGCCACAAGGTCTAGTGTAGTCAAACCAAACATGTTATGGGTGAGCATAGTGTCTACATCAAATATTCTCACAATGACATGGAAGTGCATCTGAAGCATCGAGCAAACTTTGCCAGTGAAGTACCCAGTGGGACGAAAAATCAAAATTGCCAAGTACAATGGTTTATCCCACATATCTACTCTCAGTTTTACATAAACTTGAAATTGACAGTTTCACCATTAATGAACAGGAAACAGACGATATTGATTTCGAGCTGCATTATTAAAGAAAGGTTGGTTTAAGCAGACTTATGTCCTGAAATAATGGTTTTAGTGGAAAATGGGCACATGCCATACCTCAATGAAAACTGGTTATTTACTTAAGAGAGCGCTTATGTCATCTAGCTTCTCCTCCCATAATGAGAGTACCTATGACATTAATTTTACTATAAAAATGCCACAGGCACAAACATTACGGGATGACACACTAGATGGCAAAAACTGCCTATATTAAGTAAAAAGCCAGTTCTCATTTTCATCTTGCGTTTTCCACTTAGCCTCTCAAATATTTTGAGATTTTTATACTGGTATTAAGCCTACTGTGTCACCGATGTACCCTTTAATTAACACAGTTTCATTTCTGAGCCATAAAAGAATGGTTTTCTACGTAGAACAATAAACTGTTTGTTCTTTGGAATACATTTCACCTTGTTTTGTTTTAACAAACCATGCAATAATAGTACTTCTGGCAATGTTGTAGATATAATGTTTTAGTATAATATTTTAACAAAACAAGCATTTCCATGAAAATGTTTTTCTTGTAAAAATAATATTTTGTGGTATGTGCCCTTATTCCACTGGGCCACTCAATTATAAAGAACAACGTGTTGCTAACTTGTTAGCGCAAAAGACACAATAGGTATGTTATAACTCTAGCATTATCTGCAGAACGTCCTTCCAGTGTTGTCATCTGCGGTTCAAGAGGGATACGAGTACTCTAGTTGTAATGTACACAAGTGTACGATAAAATTTTAGTAGTTTGACCGTAATATTACATGCAAAAATTACGTAATTTTAAGTAATTCGATACAAAAAAGAAATTTGCAAATTTTCTGGAGTTAGTTTAATAATTTGAACACATCTGTATATTGTCCATCGGCACTAAGTTAATTGAAGACTGCTTTAGTGAGCTCAAACTTCAGTTTAGGAGTTCGAATTTCGGTACTGATAATCGATTTCGAAAAACGATCCGAATTTCATATCGAAGAACTATCGGTATGCCGAATGTGAAAATATAGAACCATACCTTTATTTGATACCTTTATTAACCATATTTGATACCTTTGGTATCAAATATGGTTAATAGCGAAAAATCATTAGATGTCGAACATTGTTCATATAAAAAAATCATTGCATATCGAACATGAATCGTGCTAAAATATCGTTTAATATTGATATTCATTGTTTCCCGATGTTGATATTTTGATAATACGTAGAAAGGATTGATCAGTATCGATAAGTCATATAATTTTTTCTCAGAAGGTTTTAGAATAGGAATGCCATTGCGATTCTAGAACTCGGAAGTTCTAGAAATCGTTTTCAAAATTGCGATTATACTTCGCATATACCCTTGCTCCAACCTTATCCTGGTTCCAGACAATCACCCACGTGAATACATTTTTTTCGTGTCCTAGAACGAAAACCAGAAACATTCCTAACATACGAGGGGCAGGTTAGCAGAGTAAATGCACTGTGGTCCAAGCGTTAAAAACAACGAAAATAGGTCACATGTTCTCCAGAGTGCATGGATTGGAGTCTGCATAAACGGTGCTCTCAAATAGAGGACTTCTTATCTTATTGTGTGTGTGTGTGTGTGTGTTTCTTTAAAAAAAAAAATGTCTGCAACGCACTACTTTTACTAAAAGGACTTATATTTTTTTCCTTAAAGTTCATCCGAGAAACTTATCATTCTGAAGAATTCCTCTTCTCTTCCTTTAGTTGTTTTTTGGTGCATGTTCTTTATTTACGAAACAGATGTGTCTTCTGAAGACATCGTGTGTGGGCTAAGTGTTATGCGAGGCTGTTTCGTGTGATCTCCAGTTAAAAAGACGTCGCTCTAGATACTCCCTGAAATTCATCATTGGTATCCCGTCGCTTCAGCTCCGCCTAACACATCCAGCACCACTTACAACACCAGAAGAAGTTCTGTTTTGGGAGAGAGGAGAAAGTGGGATCAAGTTTAGATTAATGTGGCACCAACATTATGAACTGACTTGCATTAAGTTTTCATTTCAAGGAAGGATAAGACTGAGAGACGAAGAGAGAGAAATTAATCGACCGTTCCAATTGTTTACTCTGTTGGTTGGTTCTTTTCTTTTTCCTTCGCTTTTGTGTGGGCTTTGACAATGAAACCATGACATTATTTATGATGACACTAATAACAGTCACGTTTCTCACGTCAGAATGGAATAAAGACAAACGTGTTAGTTCTTATTTTGAATAATTTACCGTAGAATAACAACATCTATTAGTTATTTTTAAAAAAAAGAAATTTGTATTATACTTTTCAGTTACAATAGCCATAGAGACGATTTTCATTTTATTTCAAATTCTCTATTAGAAGTTCACGGTTAACCATGCTGAGGAACTAAAAAGACGTGTTTTTATTTATTTCACATGCATTTAAGGACTGAATATGACAGACGATTAAAAGTGACAAAAATATAATATCCAATTGTCGCGCTCAACAGTAGTGAACATCTTTAATAACCTTGTGAACGTGGAAATTCGATTTATACCAGGTGTGTAAATATGAAACCGGAATTTGTGCATAGACGGCGTTAGCTGTCACTGTGGTTGGTACCGTAAAACCGCGTCCTTGGCGCCACTTGCTTGTTTTGACTGACGATTTGCAACTCACAACCAGACAAGTTTCATGTCATAGTATAGTGTTTAATAGCGTTGAACATGGCGCAATTTGTACATACAAACTACGATGTGCGGACAGCATTGATTTTTGTTACCATTTGAAGAAAACTGCTGCAGAATCGCATCACATGCTTGTCGAAGCTTACGGTGATCATGCTCTTGGTAAGTCACAGTACTATGCGTGGTTTACAAAATTTAAAAGTGGCGATTTTGACGTGAGAAACAAACAACGTGGAAGACCACCGAAAAAGTTTGCAGACAGCGAATTGCAAGCTTTGTTGGATGAGGAAGACGCTCAAACGTAACAACAACTCGCGGATCAATTAAATGTGACACGAGAAGTAGTTTCTATACGTTTAAAAGCCATGGGCAAGATTCAGAAGGTGGGAAAATGGGTTCCACATGCATTGACTGAACGACAGCAGGAAAACCGAAAAACCACATTCGAAATTCTGCTCGCCAGGTACAAAAGGAAATCATTTCTCCATCGAACTGTGACTGGTGATGAAAAGTGGATGTATTTCGAGAATCCTAAGCGTTAAAGATCATGGGTAACTCCAGGAGAACCGACGACATCGACTGCAAGACCAAATCGCTACGAACGGAAGACAATGCTTTGTGTTTGGTGGGATCAGAAGGGAGTAATCTACTATGAACTGCTGAAACCTGGCAAAACCGTTAATATCCAACGTTACCGACAACAAATGATCGATTTGCATCAAGCTTTGCGTGAAAAACGACCAGAATATGACCAAAAACAACATAAAGTGATTGTGCTTCACGATAGTGCACCCTCCCACACAGCAAAACCGGTCAAGGAAACAATTGCAACGTTTGGTTGGGAAATCCTTCCGCATGCGGCTTACTCACCAGACTTAGCGCCTTCCGATATTCACTTATTTGCATCCATGGGACACGCACTTGCTGACCAGCGCTTCACATCTTACGAAAATGGCTTGATGACTGGTTTGCAGCACAAGAGGCACTTTTTTTTTTTTTTTTTTTTGATCTGGCATCCACACATTGCCGGAACGATGGCAGAAATGTATCGTTAGCGATGGCCAATACTTAGAATAAAATAGTTCTTAACATTGTCATCCAATCACTGTGTCTTTTGTGTCCATAAATTCCGGTTTCATATTTACGCATTTGGTAATTGTTTGACGTAATGTTTCGCTGATAGTGCCTCAGCAGCGCCCGCTTCCATTTCAGAGTCGAAAAATGTGTGTATTTTGGATAAGATTCCCAGAAATTTCGTTTGTGACATTTACATCCTTTACATTTACATTCAGTTCGCAAATTAGCTGTGCAGTGATCAATAAATTGAAAGTCCATCCAAGTCTGAGGACAGAAATGTCTGGCAAGGACTCTTCAGAAAGGAAAATAGGAAAGAAACTATTACCAATACTTTATTTTTATACAATGTCGGTACAGTATTTGCAAGAAAAAACGTTAAAATGTGTAAAATTCTGGCTGAACCAGCTTCCTCTTCAGTCATCAGCTTTGACCAAGGTTAACATTTGAGTGTCCAGAAACTTGCGCGAGAAGAAAAGAAAGAAGAGATTCGCGTAATGTGAGTTAAATATTTAACTCTTTATGTTTAAAATGATTTATCAACCAAGCACTAGTGCTGCTCAGCAACCGAAAGAGTGATTATAAGGTAAACGCACCAGTAATGGAACTTTAAGGACACTTTTCACTGTTATAAATTTAACCCAAATACAGTTTAAATGTATTGATCAAAAGAGAATGTTACACGTTCCCCATGCTTAATTCTAGTGATTTCTACCCATTACTTTAATCAACATACATTATTTGAGAGGCAATCATTTTTTTTTTTGTCTAACATTGTTTTTGTACCAGTGATGGACATGGAAAAATCTGGATGTTCCAGTAATGGACATACTGTATAACTCAATACTGATGTTTCGAATATAAGCAGTAAACACGATTATACGTTTAATTCTGTTCTTCGAGTGTCTGATTGTTATATGGAATTCCACTGAGTGATCATTCCAAAGGTCCTGGGTTCGAAAACAGTTATCGACCATCCTTACTGAGGTTTTAACGCTTTTTTTCCCTTCAGTCATAACAGACAAATGTCCTAATGGCACCTTCAAATTAGACCTGACCGACTTCTTCCTACTTCATTTCCCCTACCCTATTCCAGCCTGAGCCATAGATTCCTTGTGGCCATTAAAATGCAAATTCTAACTTACCATCAATACTGTCCAATAATAAAACAAATCTTTCATTAATGGGCATCACCGCGTTCATCATTGAAAAAATGGAACCAAAAAATTTCCGGACAAACTAATGGTCATGAACAGTAAATAATCTTTCCCAAGTTGAAATAAAATAACTAACAGAATTAAGATTTTACCCTCAGAGTTGCGGAGAGTTTAGCGCGTTCATTTTCTGTGCGCGTATTCATGAGTTCAATTTCCTCTTAGGGGTATTGAACGGAGTGGTTCGGAGCCCACTTAACCAAAACTGTAACTCTCGTCTTTAGAAGCTCACCAGCTCGCATAGGACGTAAATAACAACTCAATCAATCAAGGATTTTGATTTCAACCTAATAATGAATAGTGCGTGTCCAAAACTGGACAAAAACTGACTTTGCCATACCGGTAATGGACACCTCTGTTTTACATAACAAATCCAGCTTATAATTAATTGATTTGGTCATTTAAATAATCGGAACCAAGACATTTCGTAATGGATAATAATGCAGAACAATGAAAGTAATCGTTATTGTAATTTCATGAATAAAAAACGAAAGGTCTCACCTTAATCACTTGCTTAACAAAATGCATGGAAGAGTAGGTGCAACCATGAACCTAACTTCAACGTGATGTCAGAAATATCAGATGAAACAAATGACGAGCGAAAAATATTCAGTGGCATCAGAACATAACTAACTAACTCTATGGCTTATGGAACTCGCACGTTCATCGCTGCAGTAACAAACGTTCGCCATTGGATTCTATCCTGGGCAACATCAAGCCAGTTTTCATCACGAGCACCTAATTCTCGAAAATCTCTTCTAATATTTTCCTCCCAATGACGTCTCGGTCTTCCCAATGGCCTCCTTCCATCCGGTCTTCCAACCAGGATAGAATATAATCTTCGTTTTCCCCCCATCCGAGCTACATGGCCTGCCCATCTTAGACGTCACAATTTAATTATTTTTACAACATCTGGTGAATCGTACAGTCCGTGGAGTTCTTCATTATGTAATCTCCTCCATTCTCCAGTCATCTCGTCCCATTTTGGCCCTCATATCTTTCCCAAAACCTATTTTCAAACACACGTAATTTATGTTCATCTGCTAGGGTTGTACTCCAACTTTCGCAACCGTAAAGTATTACCGGCAGAATAACCGTTCTATATATTTATATTTTCAATTTTAACCTTCTTGATATTAATCGCGGGGTTAGAAGTTTCTGGACTGAATAGAAACATGCGTTGCCCGAAACTAAAAGACCTTTTTATTTCTTCCGTGGCCTCATTTTTGCTTGTTACGTATGCTCCCAAGTATTTAAATATGTTTACTTTCTCTATGTTATAATGTATTTTGTTATAATGTATATATATGTTTGTTATAATGTATTTTGTTTTATCTATGTTTACATATAGACCTATCTCATCGCAGGCTTCTACTAAGACACTGGTGTTGCTTTGTAGTGCATCTATATCGTCCTCTAATAAATCAACATCATCCGCGTATATGTATAAACAGTTTATTCAAACCGTTCAATGGTAGTTCCTTTTTGTCCCCTTTAATTTTTAAAATCGCATATTCTAACTCATATTTAAAAAGTAGCGATGACAAGGCATCACCTTGTTTCAATCCGTTGCGAATTTTGAAACTATCTGACATATTATTACCTATCCGTACTCTGCTTATGAATATTCACTAGCTGAACCATTTTTTTTCGGAATTACAAATCGTATGAGGATACTGCATAACTTTTCCCTTTTGATAGAAGCATTTGCTTTCATAAAATCAATGAATAACTGGTGAACCATCTCATTGATTTCCCATTTCTTCTCCAAAATTTGTCTCAAAGCGAAAATCTGGTTTAACGTGGATCTATTTCATTTAAATCCACATTGGTGATCCCCAATCGTATCATCTACGTATACACTTAGGCGTGTCAACAGAATATTAATTAATATCTTGTAACAGGTTTGAAGTAACGAGATTCCGCGGTAATTATTACAGTCCGATTTATCGCCTTTTTTTGTAAATCGGAAGTATTATTTAGGTTTTCCATTCCTTTGGGAGCTCTTCTTTTCTCCATATAGTACCTATCAACTTATATTGTTCCTTGATTAGTGCCGTTCCTGCTGCTTTAATTAATTCCGCTAGAATATTGCCTATTCCTGGTGATTTGAAATTTTTCAATTTCTTTACCGACATTTCGATTTCAACCTCGCTAGGTTCGGGAATCCACAGTTCTGCGGTGTGGATTTCAAATTCCTCTGCTTGTTCCCCGTTGTGTACATTAAGAAGTTTGTCGAAATGACTTTTCCACACATCGATAGTTTTAGTCGAATCCGCCTGTAGATCTCCACGTTCATTTCTAATCATTGCTAACCTCGGCTGGTAACCTTTCCTTAACGAGTTTACCCCTGTGTATAGATCTCGTTTGTTATTTGTCTTGCTGTTTTTCTCTATCTTCTGCGTCAGATATTCTCGCTTTTTTTTCTGAACCCGCGTGTAGCGTTGCATTTCGCGTTACTGTAGTGGTTGATATTTGCTTCGCTTTTATTACTTAGCCATCGTTGCCTTGCTTGGTTTCGCAGCTCATCAAGTTTAAGGCATTCTTCATCAAACCAAGGTTTGTTTTTCTGTTGTTTTTCTCATCTACACGTTCCTTCGCTGAGCCCTTAATTGTTTCACGAATAGCCTCCCACATCTTACTTACTTCAATTTCATTATTAATATCATCATTATTATTACTCTAGTCGGCTAAGATTTCGAACCTACGAATTTGAGAGTTCGAGTTGGTAATCTGCTTTTATGCTCGGATTATTTAACCGTTTAACTTCGAATTTCAGTTGTTTTGACCCAGTCCTTTCTCTGTTCGCGATGCATAACTTTTCCCTTACCTTTGTGATCACTAATTGATGGTCGGTGTCACCTTCCGCTCCTCTGTACGGCCTAACGTCCATTATGTTGATGTGTCTTCGTCTATCTACTAATACGTGATCAATTTGAGAGTTTTGCCGTAAGGAGATACCCATTTGTATTTGTGTATGTCTTTGTGATCAAAGTACGTGCTGTTTAGCATTAGGTTTTTCGAAATGGCGGAAGTTATAAGTCTTTCTCCATTGTTGTTGGTCTTTTCGTGAAGGCCGTATTTGAATATAGGAGGTCGATATTTTTCTTCCCTCCCTACCTTTGCGTTGAATTCACCCAACACAATTTTTCAATTATACTTCGGTAACACAGGTCTGCAAAATCTGTTTCGGTTTTGTAAACTGATTCGTACGTTTTGTGGTGCGCTGAATCCAAGAAGTCTGTTTTGTCCTGGGACGTCTGGTTTTCGAACAAACGGGTGGTCATTGTTGAAACAATATTCTAACACAACTCGTTTATTTACAGAAACACCATTAAAATCGTAACACAAATATTGTATTTACTAAAACATTATTAACTTATTTGCACAGGTGACGACAAAATGAACACCACACTCAATCAGATTGCTTGTGAAATTGTCTTCTCTAAAAGTCTAAACATCTGTTTGAGCTTTTCCTCTTGTAGGTGGCTTCCGAAAGATCCCTATACAATATCCAGCAGTAGTCTGTCATCATCGTAACATTCCAGTTCCCCTGATACCGTCGTTCCATTTCTTTGATATCTTGATGGAAATGTTCTTCACTCACTGCTCCCAAATTGTCAGGAAAATAGTCGAGGAGTGCGTTGAGAAAATGGACTTTTAAGCTCACGGAGCAACCAAGCTTTTGGAACGCGTTCAACACTGTTGCCACTATTTCCTTGTACTTTGGGTCCTTATGGTTTCCCAAAAAGTTTTTGATGACCACAGTAAAGGCAACCCAAGCTTATTTTTTAGTTGGAGTCATTGAACGGATGAAGTCTTTGTCGGATATGAGTTTTCTAATATCCGAGCCAACAAAACCCCCCTCTTTCAGTTTTGCCTCCGATAAACTTGGATATCATATACTTGAAGCGTGCGCTATCTTTGGGAAGTGCCTTAACTAATTGTTTCATGAGGCCTAATTTGATATTTAAAGGTGGTAATAAAACCTTGTCCGGGGGTACCAATGTTTGCCTGAGGGCATTCTTTTCACCAACAACGAGACGTCTTGGTGGCCAATGTGTTTGATTCCAGTGATTTTATCGGTCTCTACTGTTCCATAAACAGAGAAACAAGAGTATGGAAAAGGGCGACAAAATTTAACTTTACCCCCCATAGGAAAATTTCTAGATCCGGCACTATTCCTGGTGGTAAAACTAATTCATTCAAAAGGGAGGTAGGTTGGAAGATACGATAGTTCAACACATGAAAAAGCCGTTAAAAATTGTTAGTAAACAGATAGCGTTTTCTCTCCACTTTCTCAGAAGAAAAATCGAAAGCAAGATCGTAATTAATGAAGAAAAACAAACTTACTTTGAAGTATCTGTCACTTTATGTAGCACACTGATAACGATGGTGCAATGAAACGCTATCTCTAATAATAGCAAGTCTACCATATACAAAATGTTTCAAGAAACTTTAACATATATTTTCATTTCATTTCAGTTACTTGAAGTGGCAATAAGATTGTCTTTCAAACGATGACTAGAAACCTTCTAGCACATGATGGAGAACTACGCAGAGGATACCTCTCACTAACAATCCGAAATCACTCATTGGATAATATTCCAGATCACTACGCTGCGATAGGCCGTGTAAAATGAAAATAATCAAGTACCTAAACAAAAAATTCGGACGAAGATGGACTGGGGAAGATCACTGACATGGACAGCACATTCTCCAGACTTCATGCCGTGTGGTTTCTGACCTAGAACATAGTAAAATAACGTGTTTATCTTACAAACCGACGTAAAAGTAAGGTTTTCAACAAAAATTCTAAATGTCATTGCACCAATACTCAAAGAAATTTACTTGAAGTCTCTGGACATCCTGAAGAAAATTAGGACAATGTTGGCTATGATAGTGCACAAATTGAAACTTTTTGTTGAAAACTTTATTTGTGGCAATGATATATCTGATGTAGTAAAAAGTAATCCATTATTTTTGCATGACATTGAAGGCTTGACTTACCATAGTTAGAATGATCCGATTTAGGTCACATATGCGCCGTTTTGTTCGATAACGTGTTGCCATTTGGAAGGTAATATCATGATGCTTCTCTCATAGAAGCCCTTGTCCCTATTGGCAAAAAATTGAGACAGTCGATGTTCACAAGCCTCTCTTGACGCGAATTTTGCACGAGCAAACGTGTTCGCCATGGACAGGAACAGATGGTAATCACTCGGTGCAAGGTCCGGACTATAAGGTGGATGCATAAGAACCTCCCAACCAAGCTCCCGAAGCTTCTGGCGAGTCACTATCGATGTGTGTGGCCTGGCGTTGTCCTGGTGGAACACAATGCCTCTCCTATTGGCCAAAGCTGGCCGCTTCTGGACGATTGCTGCTTTCAGACGGTCCAATTGTTGACAGTATAGTTCCGAGTTAAGGGTTTGGCCGTAGGGGAGCAGCTCATAGTAGATAATTCCCTGCCAATTCCACCAAACACACAGAAAAACCTTCCTGGGCGTCAATCCTGGCTTGGGCACCGTTTGCGCCGGCGCACCGCGCTTCGACCAAGACCGTTTTCGCGTGACGTTGTCGTAAGTGATCCACTTTTCATCACCAGTCACCAACCGCTTCAGAAATGGGTCGCTTTTGTTGCGATTCGCAGATGGAAATTCGGTCCATGAGGTTTTTTTGCGTTAACTCGTGTGGCACCCATACATCAAGCTTCTTTTTGTATCCAGCCTTATGCAAATGGTTCCACACGGTTTTTTGTGCAATGTTTAGCTCTTGGGCAATCGAAACAGTGCTTACATGACGGTCGGACGCGACAATGTCCACGATTTTTTCGACACGTGGCCTTCCAGTGCGTGGTACATCTTTGACGTCAAAATTACCGGAACGGAATCGACGAAACCAAAATTGCGCGTGATTGGCTGTTACAGTATCAGGACCATAAACACTATTCACATTTGCAGCCGCCTGGCTTGCGTTTTCGCCTTTATCGAAGAAAACTGTAAAATATAGCGTATTTTCTCTTTGCTAGTGTCCATTTTGACGCGCGCTCACACAACACTGAGTCAACTCATCACAACTATCTGAACAGTGTTTGTAGTACGCAATCTCATCGTTTGAACGCCATCTCGTTGAACCCGATCGGATTAAACAACGCGAGCTACAGATCACTGAAGCCATCTATTGGCAAAATAATGGATTACTTTTTACTACTCCAGATATTTTATTATCACTTTGTTTATATAAGTTCCATCTTTGTAAATGTTGACATTTTTTAAAGGACCGTGTATTAACCGTGACTGTTAAGGTTATATGCAATGCAACCAGTGATTATACCTTGGAAGTGATCGTCGCGTTGATGTAGTGTATGTTGACAGGTTTCTATGTAAGCTATATCTTTGTATCTTCAGGTAAATGCAGAACACAAGCATAATTAGTGATTCACTTGTTTATTGCAGAGATAACACGAGTAAAATTAGAAAGCATGACATCTTGCGTATTGTTCGTTTCATGTTGCCTTAATTTTGTGATGAATATTCGCAAAAGGCAGTGACATTCAATTTACACAGATGATCTTTTGCTAATGAATAGCCCCCACACTTCCTTCGCAGTAGCACGAGCGGTGCGAAAACAAACCACACCCAATGTTAAAAAGAAGTCATCGTGTGGGAAAGAAGACATACTGACTCCTAGTCTAGGACTCTGTATGAGCCATCACGCAATTGTAAAAGTTTGTGTGCACGTTAAAATTATTACCTTGTTTAACGAACAAATATGTTCTGTTGAATTACTGTTTCTATTTTGCTGTTTGAAATTTAGCATTTAGTGTTATTATTTTGCAATGCGTCAAGCACATTATTTTCTATACCGATTTTAGAGCGCTTTTCATAAGATGTGGTCACTTGTTTTTTTTTCTTTAATATGGAATTATTCGAGGTAATATCAACAATACTGGAGTAATTTTAACTCTATTTTAGTTCACAAAAAATCTTTAATATCTTCTTACAATTAATGTCCAATATAACAGCTTTATATTTTGTATTTATTTTTATCTTTATGTAAACGACTGTGAAAAAGGTCGCTTAACAATTTTTTTCTAATTTTCAGATTTTAATGGTTTCAGTATGCTTGAACCAGTAATTCCGCCAGACTTCATCAAATTCTTGACAACACCACTCGCAGCTTTAAAATTTGGGCGATGAAAAATCGATAGTAACCGCGCAAACTCCACTTACACCTTCCCAAATTTGACTTTACACCCCCCAAGCTGAAAATCCTGGCGGAAACCTTCTTCTGTCAAATCCAATTTTCCTGAGATCGAAATATAGTTTGTAGTAAATCTACAAACTTTCACAACTATACCTTCTCACAAAAAAAAGTGAGAAAATTGATAGTACTGTTACATTTTGGCTTTACTTTCATTTACCATATCATTAATGGTTTATGCCCTTCCTCTCCATCGTAGAATGATGGATTTTGATCAAGAAGGAACTAACATTATTAAGTATTACATTGAACTTATTTATGGTCTTTACGCATCTATGGCTCAGGCTAGCATTATACAGAAGTTTCTACAGTTAGAATCCTAGTGCAAGAAATATTTTAGTAACAGAGAGTTTTATTATACAAAGCAAATTGAAGAGTCCATTCAGGGAAAGGGATAAGCCACACAGTCAATAAAGGCATGATTGCTATTTAGTTGCATTCATTTGACATCTGTTTGCAATCTGATGTATCACTGTTTGTTCTCTGATTGGTTCTGGATACTCTAGAGTCCATCCGACATCAAACAGTGATACAGCAGATTGCAAACAGATGTCAAATGAATGCAACTAAATAGCAATCATAGCTTTATTGACTGTGACTTATCCCTTTCTCTGACTGAACTCCTCAATTTTGTTTTCAGTTTATTTTCATTCGTTCTCCAGGCAGGTTTTACTTCTTCTTTAATCCTGCAGACTGGTGATGAATTTTCTTTTGTCCTGGCAGAGAGCATTACTCGCCCCAACATTATAGAAACGTCGCGGTTCCTAGTCGTACCTGTTCACCATAGTAACAAAACATACACACTCGTACTCCTGCTTTCTTAAAAAACTTCCCCAGATAACGAATCATATTTTTACAACGTCTCAGCATAGACCAATGCAACGAAAGAGTGTAATCAAACTTTAAACGCATTTCTCACGAAAAGTGGATTTGAGTCATTAAGCATCTATTAATAAGATCACATAGGTTTGTCACATATGTGCTAAAAATAACTAAAAACACCTACCTAATATAGCGTAGATCTTTCTGGTTCTTCAGCCAGTTTGGGTATATCCATCAAAGAGTGCAGTGTTTCTTTCAGAGAACACACTCAGGGGAGTTTGCATCTCTGGTTGAGAGTATTTCTTATCCGTTCTTGTGGGTGTTAAGACTTAAGTCCATAAGTTATCACAGTTCTTCTGAACTGTTGGTCGAAGGTAAATTTGTACTCTAAGAGAAATACAGGGCGTCAAAAGTCGCAGTATAGATTTGTAGTCCACAAACAGTCATGGAAATAAAGCATCGTAGTACACAAATGTGGAATGGTGGGAAGGGGCTACATTTTGGAGTACATGATCAATGTGGTTTCCATCTTGAAATCCACCATATTGTTTTTTCAAATAGCAAGTGCATCGTGTGACATATAGATCAACACGAGAATTGAACCAGAAAGGCATTACATGTCTCAGTTTTGGCCTAAGTGTTATAGTGTCAGGGTTAAGACGCTGCTGGATAAATGTACACATGTACAGCAAACATTTAGGTCAAATCTAGTACCTGGAATTATTTTCTGGAAATATTCTCGTGTTGATCAATATGTCACACGATTTACTTGATATTTGAAAAAATGATCTTCATCCATTATGGCAGATTTCAAGATGTTGACCACATTGATCATTATTCCAAAATGTATCCCTTTCCTACCTTCCACATTTGTTGTACTACAACGCTTCATTTCCTTGACTGTTTGTCAGTTGCAAGGCTGTACTGAGACTTTTGACTCACCCTATTTAACAGCCCACCTTTAAAGAGACCCTAAGAGAGTAGCGGATAGCACTCCGCAGTATTGCCTGGAGTTCTCTCCATGTCATTGAGAGCTGTCTATACATTGGTCTGAATGTTCTCTATAGGGTTAAAATCCGTCGAGAATGCGAGGGAATCAAGAGTGAGTGTGTGAATAATTTCCACACCAGCACTGTGTCGCCTGCGCATGATATCAGGTAGCATGGCCCAGCTAAAATATTTTTCACCAGGAAATATTTGAATCGGTGATTGCAGAACCACGTAAGTCCAAAAATTTCCAAATACGATTTTGTCGTATCAGTCGCATTGTCGACACGCATTGAACGAAGAAATGACGTAAGTATTTCACGAGTTCTTTTCAGAAGATTCATGAGAATGGTTTCGATATCTGGTGAACGGATTATTACAAAATAAACCAGTTTGCTGCACGGAAGGTCTAATTTTACCTTCAGGAAAAGACTTGATTAAAAAAAATAAATAAATTGTACGACCTAAAGAAAATGAAGCCTGCACCACAAGATTTCGGTGCTTTTTATGAGAAACTGTTTCTGTGGATTTCAACCGATGTTAACAAATGGTCAGTGATGAGGCTTCTAGCTGTCAAATACTAACTTCAGTGGTATTGCACATTTTCGTTTTTTTTTTTCTTTTGTGTTTTTATGTATTTATAATGATATGCTACTTTGGTTTTCTCGTTTCTCTCTTGTTGTTTTTTATCATGATCTACAAAATTTCCTGGCTGCAAATATGCGTGCAGAAACAGCATAAGTGTTCAAAATTTTTCATTTTCAAACAGATATCTTGTAATAAAATTGGACAACATATCGTGCAGTGCCTTGCTGTAGGTAAATGACGTTATTTAAATTCAATACATTTAATCATGGACAATATTGGCACGTTATGGACAATATCAAGGTTTTTCACTCTCCAGTAAAATTCAAGAAAACGGACTGATGTGGTTTCTACAATCACCGGTTCATTTGGAGCATAATGAGATGGAGAAAATCAACAAACATAGTTATGTAACCTGTGGATACAGACTCCAGTTTTAGCTGTTGTTCCACCAAGTTCTGACAGAACGTACTCCTCATCATTATAGATCCATCACTACATCTCTTACAGTACCATGACTTCATATGATCTCTTTCCCAAACGACTCTGACTTCTGTTAGACACAAGTGGAAACGGGACTCATTTGAACATGTTACACGATTAGCTACCACAAATACTATATGCGTATTTTCTCTACATCAATTTCATACCTGGCAGATAAGATAAGATAAAATTAATTAAGCTAAGTTAAGTAGAGTTACCGCACTTTTTGAGAAATGGTTGTAGAACGAATAATAGAATTGAATTGCGAAAGAGCTGTATTGAAACAATAGCTGTATACGTAAATGTTAACACAAAAGCGATATAATTCTTATTAATAACGCGTGAAAGTAAATAAAATAAAAAAATGTAGAACGACAATTTGCGAGCTCACCAAAACGACTGAACGAGAGATGCCGCATCATGCTGAGAAAAGCCACTTGATTTCGATTCTTGAAATTTCTTTTTTACATACATGTTCTCTACGACAGTAGATGTACAGACTATGGTACATTGCACAAGTTTCATGCAACCACTTGCCGCAGTTGGTGTAACCAATCAAATCCACTGTCAACGGATTGTGAAAGTATCTTTTCACAGGCGTCCTGCTGCAATGTTTCTGCTAACGAGTCCTGCCTAAGCCTGCTTACTGTTTAGTATAACTTTTTTCTCCCTTCACATAATCTTCAAAAGCTACCGTCCCCCGACGGACGGTAAATCCAGGAGATTTTCTTTTCGCATTTTTGTCGAATGTCTCAGTGCACCTCTCGTATTTTCATGTACTAACCTTATACTACATACAGCCCTTCCCAACACCCTATATAGTAGTTTATTCTTTAACGATATATCAAGGTTTATGTATGTGGTCGGCACATTTTCAGTATTTCTCTTGCTCTACTACGAGGTAACTGCATAATTCCTCCGATAGCATTGCATGATAGTTTGCATTTTTACATCGAGGGGTATTTCTGGCCGCAGCGACTATTATTAGACTCGTCTAGATTCCTTTGTATTCCGTCTTGACTTGCACCCCAACAAAATTTGCCAATTCTTTTCTAGTTGTGTTTTGGTTCATGGGACATCTCTCTGGGCCGCGGTAGCTCAACGGTAGGCGTTCAACTCTGGTACTTGGGGTCGCCGATTTGTTCCCTGCTCAGTGCTCATGCTATGTGGGTTTTGTGGTGGATAAACACGTGTGTGTAGGTTTTCTCTGGGTTCTCCTGTTTCCTCCCACTTTCTTCATTCCACTAATTTTCCCATCATCATCCATCTGGCTTGAGCCAAAATTGCCTAAAAGTCTCGAAAATTAAATTAAAAAATACTGCTTCCTTCCTCATTAAAAGTGCGGCATATTTCCTCAATATATGGGGATGGATGTCGAATCTCATTATTACTCTGGTCATCCGTTTGTGCTTCACTGCTGTCTGTGAATTGCACATAGCTAAATAGGAAAACACACTACTTGCCATTTTGGTACAATATGTTTTCAACATGTACTTCAAATATACAGTCCCAAATAGACTTCGTCTAAATTTCCCCACTCGGTCTTTGTAGCACTTCCAGCAGCAGTTGTTTTCTTGATTGCTTCTCGCGAGCTACTGACCCGTGGTTCCTCATCTGTCGTTCTTAGAACTTTCTCTTGTTATAAGGTGTCGCCTCACTACATGTGGTCCCATGTACTCACACACTTGTGCTACCATCTGAAGACTGATTTCGGAGATATTACAAGTGCGACATCTCCCCTTAACTCAGTTACATGGGCGGTAACAGTAGAAGGAGAAAGCAGAAACTTCAGGTTGTCTGCTTCTCTAGAATTTTGGCATATCAGCTTATAAGAGTCAGTATTCTTCTGAAAATAAATGAAAGATTTTTTAAAATCATCACAAACATATACCATAGATGCTTGTTTTAATGTAGGGCCTATATTATTTAATTGAATTCGATATTAAATTTAGAGATGGACACGAGTCGAGCCAGAGGTAATTTTCTCGAGTCGAGTTTCTAGTCGAGTCACTGCTTTTCGAGTCGAGTTTTGAGTCGAGTCGAGTTTGATAGATAGTTCACAAAACCGAATAGTGCATAAAAATTCTAGGAGGGAAGGGTGGTTTTGGAGGGGGAAGGGAAAAAGTACTGCAATTCCATTGTTGCGTGAAATAGGCGTGTGAGGTGTCGAATTATATGTTTTTGGTACGCTGAATCGAATAAAAATATCATCAGGTCAAGAAAACCAACAACAATAGAAATTTAAGGCGGAGGAGGAATTTAGGGGGGGGGGATTATTTTGGAAGTTAGGTAGATTTCTTTAGAAATATGTTTAATGCAGAGACTCTCATCATGTCAGGAATTCCGGAAAGTTTCTATGTAGTTTCTCCGATCATCATCCCCTGACATGAAAACCACCCTCAGTTCAGAAGTTTTAGGCCTATACATGCGTGCACATACAGACTAACATGGAGATATCCCCCTCAAACCCCCATTAATTCGTACATTGATTATTTACAAAATATCTTAGATTTTGGTGCTTCGCTGTTGGTGCTCATCATACGAAAACAGACTATTTTCGTGTCAATTGAACCAAAACGTGCAACAGTTGTAGCCTACCAAAGATTGCTTCTGGTTTTCGTTCTCTTTGTGCCAATGGGTTGTCATTTGCAGTTTCAAACAATTTTTGTTTGCTTATTTGTTTTGTTTACTGGTAATAAGAGGTTGAAGAAGGGAGGCTGATATTGTTTTGTGCCTTCTCTGTTCCTCTGTTACTGTTCATCACATTTGCGGCGGGACATTCTCTGCTTTCCTACAACGTATCAGTCTCTCCTAAATATCCCACCATCGTTTACTGAAGTTGTAAAGCTAGAAAATCATAAATATTTGTCCTCCTCAGCAAGAGCATCGTAAGCTCCGAATTTATTGAAAGAAAAAATTCAAAGAGAACAACATAAGTGGGTACTACAATTCAGTTGCACGCGTACGAGGGTAGGAAAACACATCGTTGTTACAAGTTCTAATAATAATATTATGTGTTTGTGATTATGAGCATTTATATATGAGCAGTGCTGCAACATTGTGATTGTCTGGTTGATATCCCAGACTCCCAGGAGAAAAAGAAAATATTTAGTGTGCATCTAGTGTGCATTTAGTGTGCATTTAGTGGAAATAAATGATATTAATATTTACATCTTTAAAAATTTATTTATGGTCTATAGGCAAGTTTCGTTCAGGCTGAGCGGAACTATAAATTTTAGCATGAGCACAACATCGGAAATAACATTATTATACAATACAAAACTAGCAGTAGTCGACAAATTTTACAATGTATTATCACAGCGAGGTGGTGTTACTTTAGATACAGAAAAATAGTATTCTTTACATAAATAGTAACTTCGTTTTACAATTTCTAGCATGTTTTACTAATTTTTGTTTGTTTGTTTATGTTGGTGTTTCTATATAAAAAGGGGGATTCCTTTTAAAGAATACTAAAAAATCAGGATTACACTATGTTAATACTGCCAATGACCGATATTGAGCGATGTCGATACCCAATATTGAGCAAAGTCGATGATCGATGTCGATCGATATCCTTGACCGATATTGGCCAAGATGCCAATGCTCTACCAACTGAGCTACGACCTCTGGGCTATTATTAGTTAATATTGCGAAGCTGATATAATTTATTATAACCATTATTGTAAATGTAATAAATTACTGGTAGAATTACATTAGACTTCGAACCGGCGCTAACAATTTATTGTTATTATTATTAGGACCCACCTTTGCACCCCTGAATCTTTGCTTCCTTAGCACAAACTAACTTGCATGCATAATGGTCCATGTCTCGGGCAGTTGTTTGCCCTCCTTTGTTTGGGGCAGGCTTGCCCCTAGGGGTTGTCGGATTGCCGGATTCCGGCATTCCGAGATTCCCATTTGTTCGTCAGTCTGTGACTTGACTTGAGATAGTTCGGGGCGGCTTTTTTGACCAGGAATCCACCAGTTCTCCTGGTCCTTTGTTCCATATGCCGGAACATCTTTTGGGGAAGGGTCCCTAACAATTTTTTATTTTCATTATTTTATACAAAAAACATATTATATAACAACACAGGACTACACATGGACAACACAAACACAGACTTGAATTGGTATCTTCTTTTGCAGCACCTGTAACAAAAGGGTTTAAGACGGGAAATGAGGGCAACGGAAGATTGATGTTGTTACTCACAATATTTTTGCCGATTCTTTCCTAGTTTATTCCTCCTTTCCGGCAAAGGTACTGTCAGCCACACAACAGCGCATTCACCATTCGCACACATTCACAAGCCGGATCTGCAACTAGAGTTTAGATTTAGTGTTAGTATCATATAGCAACATATGATAAATTTTCCAATTCCCTAGTTTAGTTCATCCATTTTTCCTCTTCTCGTCCCAGGTCTATTCCTACTTTGGTCTTCATTCCATTTTTACTTAATTTACTCACACTTAAACATTTAACACTAACACTTAGGGGGATTTTAGTACCAAGGATAAAGGTGTTCCTCCATCCTAGCACATTTTTTCTTGACTATTCACTATATTATTATTAAATATTGTTTAATGTTTCCATTGATAACCCATCACCGCAACACTTAAAGAAAAATAGAAAAGAGAAACCGCCGACATGCTGGGTTCCAGCAATTCACACTTAGTACTTCCTTTCACACTTTCATACGTTGCTAATTGTGACGCAACGCGGGTTCATGCTACACTCGCGTCCGTCACCGTTTTCTTTGCATCAGCTTTCCATCCGGAATTTCGGCTACAATCCAGGTCACGATCTCCTCACCTCAGACTTGCCGCGGACCAAGAGTCACTCCCCCTGGGGTTTTTATATGCTCCCCTAGAGATACATTTGTTTTTATAGTAATTTGATATTTTATTTGTTAGCTCCTGTAGGGCGGCCGCATGCTCAGGACTTCTCAAAGTCTCCAGAAACTCCCTTTGTTCTCTAACAAGATTTTCTGTTTCTTTACACCTAAATATAATATGTTCCGGGTTTTTGTTATTTTTGTTTTTGTTATGTTTGTAGTGTAGTTTATGTCCTTTTTCTTTTATGTTCTACCCCTCCTCGTCCTCGTCCTTTGTCTTGTTTTTGTACCAGTAAAATTGTATTAATTAAAATAAAGGAAAAAAAATATTTGCTATGATGATACCCGGCCGATTTTTTCTTTTAGGTAATTGGCCTAAAAGCCCGGGAAACTGAGCAAATGAAAAGAAAAATGTTCCGGGGTATCTATTACTCTGCAGTTATGGCATATGTTATCTTCTACTATATTTAATTTCTTTAATTTTTGTCTCTAAGGTCCATGCCCCGTAGGGAAGTGCATCAGTCCCCCATCAGTATCTATCCTTATCTCCTACCCAATCACGCTCGGAATTATTGCATATACCGTTCTTGCTTTGTGGCTATTTACCCAAATTTGTTGTCATGCACTGGTTATTACTGTTATTATTTCTTCTTCTTCGGTAATTTTGCAGTTTAGTATTTGTTCTATTTCATTTCCGGTCTCTTTCTTTAGCCAGTACATGGCACCCAGCTGTTTGATTTGGAGATGCAGTGGCGGGACCTCGGCGATAACCTGCAACGCCTCCACCGGCGTCTTCCTGAAGGCACCAGTTAACCTCAGTAATATTTGCCTCTGTGCTCTATTGACAATCATTGATTGTGTGATATCGCTTAATCTATGGCATCATGCACTTGCCGCATAGCCCATGATTGATTTGATAATCACGTCGTGGTATGTTTTTATGATTTTGCCAGGGATCCTAAGATCATTTGATGCTATATTTATTATGTTACAAGAAATTTTTATAGCTTTTGGATGTCCACGTGTTTTCTAAAATTTAGTTTCTCATCTAATATTACTCCTAAATATTTGAAAATTTGTTCTCTTTTAATTGTTTTCATTCCAATTTTAATTATAGGACCCCCCTCTGTCTATTTAATTCACCATTGAATAGAACATACTCTGTTCTATTTACTTATACTGGTAGTTTTTTCATACCGTACTACGACGTTAATCCCCTAAGGGTTATTTCCCTTAGTTTGTAACTCTAGTCTGCTGTCGCCCGTCACGATCACCGCCAAGTCATCCGCATAGCCCACTTACACGCTCCACCTCCGGCAACTCATTTAGCATTTCCAAGCATGGCTGGAATACCACGTCCCAAAAACCGGTCCCAATATAGAACCCTGAGGACATCCTTTCGGTGGGGTCTTACTCACGGTGCCATCCGTCGTCTTCGCTTCAATATTTCTATCTTCAAAGTAACTTTTGATTGTTTGCCAGATTTTCGGATGTATATCCATTAATTTCAGCTCATGTAGTAAC
>JAGDQP010023894.1:0-28603 GCA_022664845.1 Lepisma saccharinum | reverse complement strand
TATATAATAAAATATTCCTTACAGGCATCATCCCACAAGAGTGGGCTGATTATATTATGGTGCCCATCCTTAAGCCAGGAAAACCAGCGTCCTCAGGTGTGAGCTACCGCCCCGTCTGTTTGGCCTCCAATTTACTTAAATTATTTGAAAGAATGATTTTAAAAAGACTAGAATGGTTCTTGGAATCGAACCAAAAATTTTTAACCAATCAATTTGGTTTCCGAAAAAATACAGGTTCTCAAGACGCCATAGCTACAATTACATTAAATATACACAATAATCTCAGTCAGGGCAAAAAAGTACATGCGGTTTTTCTTGATTTAACGACAGCATTTGATTCTATAAACCCAAATATATTACTCGATATTATGATACAAAATAAGATACCTTATCTATATTTAAAGATAATTCGCAACCTCCTTAATAATAGAAAAATTCAATTTTTCTTCGATGATCAATTAAAACAAGCTACGACGATTTCAACAGGTACATCTCAGGGCTCGCCGCTCAGTCCATTATTGTTCAATTTATATATGTCTCCTTTAAAATCATTTATCCCCCCCTGTTTTGAATTCATGCTCTTTGCTGACGATCTAGTCATAATGATTCCAGAGGAGAAAAACAACCAAAATTTCACGAAACTTGAAAATTTCATTATTCAGTTGACAGAATGGTTTAAAAACAGAAATCTCATCTTATCGGAGAGTAAATCAAAGATCATAACTTTCGGTACAGGTAAAGTAGACATACCTCCTAGATTAACAAATATTCCTGTAGTAAAATCAAATAAATATTTAGGCTTAACATTAGATTCAAGATTCACATGGCAACCACATATCAAAGGTATCACAAATAAAGCAAACAAAATAATAAACACGTTAAAGGCGCTCGCCACCAATAAATACGGAGGCCACCAAAGCATAATGCTTACTTTTATAAAAAATTACTTCATACCTTCTTTGGAATACGGAATTACAATGGCTCCATTAATCTCGGATTATAATTTAAATAAGATCGAGATTTTGTATCGAAGAGCGTTGCGGGTAGCTTTAGGAGTAATGACTAGCCATCCCAACGTGGCAATTTATGCTGAGTCTAAAATCTCGACTTTTCAAACTCGTCGTACTTTACAAGCAACTAAATTCCTATTAAGAAGTCATCACATAAAAACACATCCGTTCAACAAAGTTTTACAGGAAACCTTACAACTCAAACAAAAACGTAAAAGATTTCAAAATAGGATATGGGAAATATTATTTGTTCAATTTTCAGAAGAACTAAACATTCTACATCGGTCCAACAGAAACCCTCTATTTAAAATTCAATGCCCTCTAGCCCCTGATATTCCAATCCATTACCCTAAGTATAATCATATATCAGATTATCGGAATAAATGGGAAGGCTTTTATTTTTTATATGTTGATGGTAGCAAGAATGAAAATTCGGTCTCCAGTGCGGTATGGGACGAATCGAAAAACTATGCACTCAAATACAAATTGCATCCCTTTCTTAGCTCATTCTATAGCGAGGCATTTGCCATTTCGAAGTGTTTAGGATATTCATTACTTCTAAACGCCAAAAAAATCCTCATACTTTCTGATTCAAAATCAGTACTGCAATCAATGAATAGATCATATAAGAAATCGTTTAGATCACATCCACTTATTTATGATATTTTAGAACTTTATCACCTAAATGTGAGAATGGAAAAAGAAATCCATTTCTCCTGGCTCCCAAGTCACAGAGGGATTCACCAAGATTACGCAGACCTGTATGCGCGGGAAAGCCATCAACTTCCTAACGTTACCAAATCAAATCTTTACTATGTAGACCTTCTGCCTCGTTACAATATGAAAATCAAAGAGCAATGGTCTAACTACCTAGCAGAAGAGATACAAACAGGCACCTCTACTTTTCGTTTTTTTTTTTTGATAAACACTCTACAATTCCATGGTTCCGAAATATGAATGTCCCTCGACAGGCCGCTCGAGAGAGGCCGCTCCAATCATACACGCTTAAATGATCATTTAGCTAGATTAAAAATAAAAAAAGAGAAAGAATGCGAATGTGGACACCAACTACAGACCTTCCATCATCTTTTATCTGAATGCTCTAAATTTTCAAGGGAAAGGACTTCTTTGCTTAATGCCTTATACAGAACTAAGATTGCTAAACCTATTTCATTCCAATCTATTCTCTTCCATCCAACCATAAATACAGCTTATCTCATTTACAGTTTTTTCAGAAAGATTAAAAAACAAATCTAATTATTTCTTCCTTCATATATCTTCACCAAATTCTTCTTCTTCAACTTCTCCTATATTAAGGTAACCTTTCCATTTCTTCCTTTCCACTATACCCTAATATGATTTTCAACAGGACAATAAGATTCAAACCTAATTAACATGATGGAAATAGATAAATCAACTGTCACAAATAAAGATCTAATGAACATGGAACAATAAGGCAACGAAAGTAACAATTCTATAATAATAAAATTCTTCTGGAAGTAGTCACAGTAATAAAAACATTGGAAGAAAATATCACTCTACACATCTGCAACAAACATGGGAAGAAGAAAGGAGAACTTGGTATAATCATAAAATTATTTTTCTGACCTCACTACCTTCCTTTACCAGTGAGAACGATCCTGTGAAACGTTGGATTTGGAACATGAAGAACCAAGCAACTAAAATGAATACAGCTTCTGACAGAATTCAATATAATAGGCAAATTAGGAAGAAAGCTTCAATACCAATATCGTCTTATAACGATTTCGATCAAGAAACTAATAAACTAGTTCATCTACTTTACCTTTGCTACCGTTCCTCCATTACTGACAACGCTTCTGCGAAACGTCGACTGAAACAGATGAAGAAGGAAGTTCTTAGGACAATTGTGCATTTATTGTAAGTGAATTCAGTCTCTGTAAAAAGTCATGTCAAACAAGAACTCGGTAACTTCGCAAACTTCTAGTTTCCTGCATCCCCTGCATCCCACTCTTTTCCTTTCTCATTGACCACGCATTGGCGAAAAGTTGCCACTCTCATAAGAAGATTCCTTTTGCATACTATCTATCAAAAAAAAAAAAAAAAATAATCTGTATGTCACAAATCTTTACTATAACTAAAAGAGAATAGCAACGAACTTATATATATAGTTCGCAGTTTAGTAAACAAACAAACAAACAAACAGTGGAATTGTTTATATTATTGCAGCTACATTATGCCTAAGGTACGAAAACATTCAATATATGGTTTCCCGTCGTGGATGATGAAATATGGTAAGGTTGACATATTGAGGACCAGTTCTTCAGCACAAAAATAATACGTTCAACTAAGTATGGTATTGAATTGAAATATATGTCATTGAACATAATATGGTATTTCAGCCCAATATGCTTCCGTGTTGGTCAGTTGACGAAATTAGAACATGCGTTCCCAAGGATTATGATTGCTGTTATCTCTGACTGCTAAATGGAAAATACAATAAACCTGGTTGTGGCTTCTGGAATATTCTTTATATTTCATTCTCAGTGCTTAATTTGGTATAAGAAGTTTTACGGCTCGACTTCAGCTATTATCTGAGTGAATTATTAATTATTTATATTAGATCTGTTTCATTCATTTTTACCACTTGTACTATTGAAGCAAAATAGTTTAGAGCAACGCTATCATCAGATATATATCTTGTAATCTATTTTTGGAAAACTGCGTCAAAATTTATGTCATAAGGAAGGCCTCTTTTTGAATAGGTGGCAGGTTAGAAGCAAATTTAGCATAACAGTCTTGATGATTACGAGTTTCTGCTGCTACCAAACACACAATACTGTTAATGCGATCAGCCACCTGTTGACAAAATCATCATCACCTAATGCAGCTTTATCCAGCAATGGGTCTCAGACCATTAAAGAGTGAATGTCATACATTTCCCGACTCGTCAGACTGGTCAGAGAGCTTGCATCCGTTGGACGTCATGTAGATAAATAACTGCTATTGCAAAATGAATCGGACTTGCGAGTGAGAGATACCTCATATCGTATTGGATTTTCGATACTCGATCCTCCATATTAGGGTTCTCACTGCGCAAGTTCCCGATGACCTGCAGTTTATGAAGCAAACGATTCCTTTTCTTTGAGTCGCTGTCAAGGCTTGCCAATCATGTTTCTGGATTGTGTCTGCTGCCTTAGCAAATTTCGGCGCACGTTGTACGGGTCTTTTTATTGCAGCCATGGCTAAGCGATTCCAGACACCATGTGTGTAGTTTCTATGCGGAATAATATCCATGTAGTTGACCGTTTATCGCGTACAGAATGGATGTCACTACATACTGCCCACACTAGCCTCGAAATGGTAGCTGGTGTCACACTACAGACACATAAGTGTTTAAATGACAGGAAACTATGAAATTAGTGTTTGCTTTACGTGCTGCGCGAGAATAACATAGCCTATTAGATGATGGTAGAGTCCTGCAAATTCAGGCCCGCGCCAGTCCGGCCAGCCCGTTGAGACCAGTACTATTAAAATAAAGGGAAAATGTGTAATCTGATGATACTCGGCTGATGTTTTCTTGTAGATAAGTTTCCGAAAACCCCGGAAAACTGAGCAAAAAGAAAAAGGAAAGAAAGAACTAAACGGGGTAGTGGTCAGCACGAGCCGGACCTGGGTTTGTATGGCTCTAGATGAGGGTCCTGTCGTGGAGAAGACGATATGGCGTATACACTTAATGTTCTGGTGCAGTTTATTTCGTGCATTTCTGCATAGATCCTCTTTAACGCCCTACAGATCCCAATGTTAGCTATATTTAACACCGTAGATTATTTTCAAGTCCGTGTTGATATACAGTATTCTACTTTATCCCATGATTGTAATTTTGCTATAGTAACTTGGGAGATGAAAATCTCAAACCTCAAACCCTTCTTTCGCAAACCAACGTAAAGTGCACTCTGGACTTAATTCTTTACATGGCAAATAATAAAAGTATTTTTAACTTCTTACTTGCAGTAAGATAACCCCTCCAGGGATGTAAGGTCCGTCTCTACCTTGTGAATATCAAAATTGACTTCAATGTTCTGGAGAGCTTAGTGAGAGGGACGCTGCAGAGTAATGAAACAACTATCTCGCTTCAGTATATTTTGAAATCTTAAGAACCGGATTTAAATTACTGCTTGAATTTCATGCAAAATATTTTCCGTTTTAGACAACTTTTTCAAACACTTTAGATATCTTTCGGAATATGAAGATTCACCTTTAGATTTTTACTTCTGCAAGAATATGCAGCTATTTTCAATTTTCGTATTCTAAAGGTGTGTGGAGAGCATCCTCTGGTTGCCTTTTCTGAAACATTCTTTCTGACATTTCCAATATTCCATTCAAAGGCAATACTGTCATTATTTAAGTCAATAGTAGTTCTTGTTTACAGTATCTGCAATAGTTTGTGACGTTCCATTAGAAATTGCGAAAGTCTTTTCGTAATTCTGAATATTATTATCCTTTCTGTTTTATTTCTCAAAGACTTATTTACATCTGCCAAAAATGCTATGTTCTGTTTTTCAATGTTTCCTTCAATTTATACATCTAAACTCTACTTATACACACCATTTCATGCGTCCTTGCTGCTGCAATTAGCTCAAATCCCTCTAAACCTTTCTACGCGTTTTAAAATTATAAACCAAATTGGAAGAATATTTGGATCAACCTATTATAATTATGTAGTTGTGTGAGCTACTTTCTCTTTTACCAAAAAATACGAGTAGAAGCATCGCTAAAGGGAAAGGTTTAAATCTCATTTGCTTCCACTCTAACGAACAATTAAGCATTAATGGGTTCCTTCATAGCTTGAACTTCTTGCTTCTTTAATTTCCATTTTCTCTTAAACTTTTATCAAATACGTGAATTGAACGATTATAAACAGCACACGAACATTTGCAAAACTTTTGCATTTAATTGTTTTCTAAATTTTGGCATAGATTTCTACACTGTATACCAGCCAATTATATTTGTGTTTCCACAGTTTATGTTGGTGCTATTTTTCTTTGTCTGATCATTTCTTAAGTTGGATGATCCCGCATGTTTGTTTTCGGCCCTTTCAGATCTATAGGTTGAACTGATGGTGATGGACTTGCTTCTGCTTCCTTCTCGTGGTATTTTGCTGGGTCTTGCCGCTGCATTACGACAATACGAAATTACTGTTTTCCTTGTTCTTATTTTGTCATTAAAGAGAGTAACAACTTTTAATTGAATAAACAATATTCATACAAAGATCTCACTCAATGTTATTCATTCGCTATGCTCGAGCTTTCTTCATTGCATCTGATGTTGCACTAAATGGTATGATAAGTAAACTCTCAACTGCATCTCGTGCAGCATTTGTCGCTCTT
Organism: Lepisma saccharinum; assembly: GCA_022664845.1. Taxonomy (NCBI): domain Eukaryota; kingdom Metazoa; phylum Arthropoda; class Insecta; order Zygentoma; family Lepismatidae; genus Lepisma; species Lepisma saccharinum. The sequence continues at coordinate 22,224 of JAGDQP010023894.1, read as the reverse complement.
TATACAGTTAAGATAACATTAAATCTAGAAACATTTTGCTTTTGTGTGATAGTTCGCTGCTTAATTCTGTAATGAGTGCAGTATCTTTGTTTACGTCAATACGGTTATGTCCTTACTGCGGAGGCGACTGGTTGTGCGCAGGAAGTGAATAGGTACAGTCTCTGGAAAATGTATTCCGGTAACATTGTATTTTAATTCTTAATCATCTAACATTTATGGACCAGACCGACGCCTATCCATAAGTCCGTCACATATGTGATCACTCACACTTGTGAAGAGCTTATTGTAGCCAGTCTGGTCCCTAAATCATAACAAAATTTAAATTAAAATGCAACATTTTCAGAATATTTTTCTTTCAGTGTACGTCTCCGAGAATAGCAAATATTCGAGCGAGAAGTCAAGCCGTTTTCACTGACTTACTAGTTCCTTTTTAATCATGCGCTAGAGGCTACGAATATTTGTTTTTGTACCCTGTCTATATAGTGCCTCGAGATGTATAGACTTTCAACTAAACCTTCTCATTGGCCTACCTCATAAAGGACAGCCAATATATGGGGAAACTTAAAGATTGCTTCAGTGTGGGACATTAGCTCAGTTCTAAATGTTATGCTCCAACTAGGATGGAGATTTTATTTCTCATCACTGGAGGAGCTTCTTTCACCACCCGTTTAAGTTTGTTAATTGTATATATTTAATGTTACATTATACAATTTAAAAGAATTTTAATCTTAAAGGTGAACTCTTTTTTAAAAGAATTCGAATTTTAACATTATGTAACGTAATGGGTAACATTATTTTCAATATCGCTTAAGGTTGTTCCGATTTTCCTCTCGAAACCCATAAATTAATTCTGATTTGGAAACTTTATCCAGTGTTTCTTCACAACATTAAAGATAAATAAGATTTAATCGTATTCTACATTTTCTCGATATCATATAACCCCTTAGTCCTTAAATCACGACATCACGATTGGAGGTTAACATATATTTCTCTGGAGGGCACGTGCGTTTTAAACCTTTTCTCTTTTGACTCTTTTAGCGCCAAATGTAATATAAAACGAACTTACAACCTTTTTCTTTTTCTCTCTATCAGCAACTCTTAAGAAGAAAATTTGCGGATAGTGAGAGAGTTTATTGGTCCCTTGACATTTTATCCATATATCATCCAAATGGAGCTGAAAACGTTTGAAGAGAGAGAGAGAACACCTTCGACAATTTTCTTCTCTTGTTTCCTCCAATCGTACGTCTTCCTATTTGTGGTCTCATATAGCTGAAAGGAATTTCTATAAAAAAGATGAAAAGGAATCATATCTAAATCAAATTGAAGAGGACAGTCCGAACAAGCAAATTTTCACCTTTATTATCTCTTTCAAATGTTACATTTGTGAGCTCAATTTCTACAAGCAAACATACTTAGTACACAGAAAAGAATTATATATTTCTTCTTCCATCATGATTAGAATATGAGAGAATATAAATTTTGGTCTTTCGAGTGCAGTTGCTTTGGGAAATTTTGATATAACAGACAAATTATATCTGTGGAAGCTGATCAAAAAGTGTGTAAATACCCTTATGTTCTCAAATGGCTGAAAGAAATGGAAGGCAGATACAATGTCAAGGACACTGAGTAGAAGGCCCTACCTGTTCAAGGGTATGTTTTTCATGGTTGCCATCTTGAAGTACGCTATATTAAATCTCGATTTTTTTTTTGAATAGGAAGGACGCTGTGTAAGATATCATTCTGGACTAGAATTTTATGAAATATGAGTTTTTCTGAAGTCAGTTTGGCCGTAAATGTGTTATGGTGAGAGATAAGGGTATATACCACTTCTATGCGGGTAATGATGCAATAGCCTGAGAATACCCATTTTGTATTGAAATAATGGAATAAATGAAACCCAAAATTAATACATATCCATATCAGTAGGGAAATATACCAGGGACAATTTGTTCGAATTTGTGCTTCATTTCCTTCGACATTTCAAAACGAAATGAGTGTTTTCCGGCTATTGCATCGTCGCCATATACTAATATCACATACCTTTAGCCCTCACAATAATACAATTACGGTGAAACTCACTTCAGAAATGTATTTCTGGTAAACTTCTAGTTCAGAATGATATATTACACGATCCCCCTTCATACTTAAGAAATACAATGGAGATTTGATATGGTGGAGTTCAAGATGGCTGCCATAAAGATATAGCCTCCAACAGCTAGCGGTTTCTACCCAGTATCCACTACAATATATTTACCCTCCATTTCGTATAACAATTTAAGAACATAAGAGTACTTCCATACTTTTTGATCACTTTTCTCAGACAGAATTTGACTTTTATATCATCGATATCTTCCAAAGTAATTCCTCTCGAATAGCCAAAATTTGCATGCTTTCATTCTTTGATATTCTATTCATGATGCAAGAATAAATATAATTATTTTCTGCCCCATGAGTGTATTAGCATTTAAGTAAAATTTAAATGTTATTTTAAGCCAATATCCAATGGTATTTTAATGTGACATTAATTGAATAAAGATATGCATAGTATAAAGATATCATTATTGCGTCGATTGAGATGTAGCATTATCTGATAATGAAAATGGCATTGAATGCTTAAGGCACAAAGATATTCGTAATGAAGGGTATTTCTGTTGGAAACAATTCAGGTTCTGTGAGGTAAGTTTACAAAAGATAAGTTTCATATTAATACCATCCCAAGTTTAAAGATAAATTACATCGGCAAGGCTCCGAGATGAACAGACGATGACATCTTCAATGGTTGCCTTTACGGCAACGTAGAAGAGCTGACAAGTCTGTACCGCTAAACCATGACAAGTTATATAAAATTAAAACAGTAAGAAATGTTACTTCTATGGATTCTACGGGTGTAGAATATTGCGCAGGTAAAATAGTTACCCATTTAGATAATTGGGTGGGGACTACTTCAGGGGACACAAGAACAGGAATAAAAGAATTCTTAGAATAGGAACTTACGAACAATATACAAAACTAGCGCTGTTTCATGTGGTGTCACTCGAGAATGCGAAGTATCGATGTATTAATTGTTCAGTTAGAGGTATCTATTGAACGGGTTGTTCAGTTAGACGTCGACCGTCTTACTGACTGGACTAATATGCCAGTGATAAGAAAGCACTAAATGAAATCAGTAAAGAAATTACGAAATACGTTGCTTGAAAGCCGAAATATAAACAAAGTCACTCCCACGTTTTAAGCCAAGTATTAGTCACATTCTCTATTTGACAGTTAGGAATAACAATTTTCTTTCACTGAGAATGTTTCTCATTTCTGCTAAAATCTGTGATCAACCTGGTAGCAACACACACTGGATCAGAATTGCATGTTAGTTACAATAAGAAACCGGTTTTTTCTTTCTGGAAATGTGAAAACATAACACTGGAACTCAAATGTCAGCAATTTCAATAGCTTAAAATAAATCCCTCTGTGCTTTTTCAGCGTTACTGCAAATACTAGCACTTATATAACACGTTACAATATATATGAAGGAACTTTCTTACAACCGTTAACGATGCAGAGCTCGTGGACGAAAGACTATCTTAAATGATGGTACGTATCCTATGATACCACATGGTTGTACTTCGATTTTAGAGATTTTTCTCAAACCTATACTGGTCTAACATTGTGCTCAAGTAGTGAAATGTCTTATACTGTACATAAAACGAATATTGTGATATATCATGACTGACCATATACAATATAAATTAACCTTTTCGGTTGAGTGTTTACGTATTCGCTTTCGACATAATTTATTTAGGGGCTTTAGTCATCTATGACTTAGACCCGGATAGGTTAAGCAACAGGACGCGAAATGAAATCCGTCAGGTCCTAAGTTGGTACCAGTCCGGAATTTTCCTTGTGTCACTGAGAAAAAACACTTCAAAAACCTTGATCAGGATGATCAGCCGCTGTAACGTATCCTTTGTTCAATATTTTCTGAGTTTATAGCAGTACAAGGTTTACCAAGTAAACTCGGTATTACTGATAGTATCGTTAAGTTAAAAAGATTCTACCACGCTTTTGTGTTATGAAAGGTATCCTTAAAAGTGTTGATAACATTGAATGCGTTTGATGCTCTAGTAGAAAAACTTTCGGTTACTAAGTTAAAAGAATAGTATTTAACATTACTAACAAAAATCAAGTTAGTAACATTTTTTTCAAACGGAATTCATTTTCAGTATATCACCGAAATATTTTCGCTCCTACTATCTCACAAAGTGAACTCTTTTTTCACTGGTTTCTAAACATACTTCTTCGTTTGTTTAAAGAAATCCAGTCTGTTTCAGAAAGAAAGGAAAGTAGGTTTCTTCAAACACTCAAGCAGGAAAACTATTTCGTATTTTAAACCCTTGAACCTACACAGCGAAGAAGTCTTTCCCATCTTCACGTTCTTAAAGTGAATTTGTTGTAGAGGTACCGTACTTGCAACTCATTTCTTATACATGTTAAGTACCTCAAGAGGGGAATAGTTATTATGAAGAAGTATGGAGAAAATGCCTTTCTCTTAAAGAGGAATACAAATTTTCTGGAAGTACTCTTCGTATCTGAAGAACTCCATTGTTTTTTTACTTCTGAAAATATATTCTGTTCTCTCAGTGAGTGGAATACATAGGACGGAGGAAATGTAACATTTAGCCTGACAAAAGTTTTACAGTCAATTATCTCCGTTTCTAATTTAAAACAAAGGAAACAAAATACTGCCGTCTTCACACGAAATAAAATGTCAAAATAAATCAAATAAACAAAAAAAAATCATTTCCGTGCGTTTATGTTCTTATGTTCCATTCTCATATTATTCAACACACCACGCTCAGCACAAATTTATCGTATTATCACTCTCATGTATTATGAATAAAAGATACCGCTGCTCATGTTTCCAACGAAAAAGAAAAAAGAAATTTAGGGCAAAAATATTTAACTAAGAGTACTGTATTATATTACTAGAGAGAAGCGTTCGCATTATATATGCATGACTACTGTGAAAATTAATGTAAGTGGAAACAAGGTGTTTACCAAAACATTGCACTCGAGGAAAATATACCAGATATATTTGCAGTATCAATTACAAAGTTGTTACATATCTTAATAATAATAAACACAATAAGTGTTACTGTACAAACTGTAATTAAAACTTTGAGCTACGCAAAATATCTAGGATACCAAAGAATATTCACATACTGACTACAAACAGGTTTAAGCTTAACAAATTATATTTTCCCTACATTTCAAGATGCCACGTACACAGAAGAAAAAAATAACATGCCTTTCCTTTAAACAATCTGCAACAGAAGTGCTAAAATCAAATAATGAACAGTTAAATATTATTAGTTTGTAGCAAATAAGGATATTATAAAATATATAAAGGTCGATTTATATGCAATGTAATTTATACATTAGAAGTGTCATAACGCACTTCAGTCATAGATGTTCAAAGTTAGAGGAGATATCAGCCATATACTGTACGTATCAATCGATTATATTCCGACGATTCTACATTTAAATAATAATGCCATATTCGTTATTAAAACAACTTGACATAACGGAAAGTTCTACTATTAGCGAAATAATTTCACATTTTCGTTCTTGTATCAATTAAACATTTGGGTTGTCTGCAGCTCATGTTGCCATTTTGTGGTAGTAGTGGTAATTATTTGACTCTGGAAGCTGGTTTAGTCTTTAGGTCTGGTAATAGAGGGCATTGGCGTTACTTCTATGGTACTTTTCTTTCTGTTTTAGTGCTAGATGTTCTTGCGAAAAGATGGATAAGTGAGGTGGCTTGATTAAGACTTTCTCTCACTCTATATGACCACGCATTTATTCTAGTGGCTATTGTGTTTAGGTTAATTATATATTTTATGAGTTTAGGTATTTAGTGATTTATTTTGCTTTTGATGATAATATGTTCTGATTTCGATAGGAACTATTCTCTTGGTGATTCTTTTTCGTTCTTATCTTTCGTATTTTTATTTTGTTAGTTTAGCTTTTGCTTGCTTTCCTCAGCCTGTGATTGCTTGGTTGGGTTTCCGGTAGTGAAGGTTAGGTTGATAATGGCGTAATTACCAAGAAGTCATTTCTATTCTTCACTGGAGGGCCATTTAGCAAATTTTGGACTATATGGTTTCCGTTCATGGTTCCAAGTGGCAGCAAATTCAAGGTGAGATCACTTCTATTATGTAGTCATACATTTTTGCTGGGCAAACAAAATTTCAACTATTGCGTCCACTGGTTTAAGGAATACGATATCTTGGCTGTTTCCCACCAGGATGTATTCAAAGCAGCTGCAAAGTGGGTGAACGAAGAGTTATTTTGTCTGTGCATTAGAGATAACAATAAAATTTGAGTATTGTATTTCGGAATAAGGTATGTTAAAAGGATAATAGTAGTTCACCGGTTTTCAAAATTTAATTTTCAATCCTTTAGGCTTCACTATATAGTTTAGGTAATATTCCCAAAGTTAGTATGTCTGTGAATTCTTAAAAATCAGTATGAACAACCAAAATATATATAATTTTGGGAAGCATAATTTTCAGTTGCAGTACTAGAGCAGTGTAAAATACATAAATTATAGAACAACTACTGTAACAAATTAGACTTGCACTATGGGAGGTTTAAACTTGTTTAGTTCAATTATTTATATTAAGAGAAAAAAATGTTTCCCCTAGTGTAGATCGGTTCTATAGTGGTGGTAACTAAGTAACTAAATATTGCATTATCATCTTAAGTTGAAATATTTTTTATGATCATTCAGAATTCTTAAACCTGCTAATGCTGATGTATATTCTGTATATAACATTTTTGAATTAATTGTGCGCCGTATCCTTGTCGAGGTATTTACATATTTGCATCATTATCCTTGCACTTGTGTATTCCCTTTATAAATGTTAATGTTCATTGTAGTACAATGCTCATTCAGTATATCTAGTTTTTGAAACATAAGTTCTTTCATAGTCAAAATTGGTTTATAATAAAAATGCTTTTGGCTAGATTTTTGGACTATTTCCCATTGAGTACTTTTAACTAAAATTTGTAGATCCTCCATAATAAGAAAATGTCAATACTCTTCATCAGATGTAAATTCAGTTCTATAACTAGTGATTTTGAAACACATACTTGTCACCAACAGAATGTCAAAATTTCTCTTGTAAGTTTTGTTTTCTATACCTGGCTTAGTCAGTCAGCTGAGATTTCTCGTTCATGAACCTGTAATATAAGAATAAGCAGTAAATAAATATATGTTTAATTTGAATAGTGGGTTGGAACGTTTTTCAACTACATCAGTATAGTAGAACTATTCGGGTATGGTAAATTAGGCGTTAAATTGTAAATATTTTAAGAATGGTGTTTTACACAGAGCATGTAAGTTAACCTAACATATATAAAATTTACTTAACAAGGAGAAAGTGAGAGGCAGTCAGTACTCGGGATTAAGTGCATATATCTCCGTTTCATTGTAGGCAAGGAACTCTGGTAGGCTATATTTTAGTTTTAGCTTGTTAGGGATATATATTTTCTTTTTTGTGCCAGTGCTTTTCCCTTGCATAAATATAGTTCATTGTGTTATAAGGGCCAGTTAACTTCACTTCATCCCATAGTATTATTAAACAACTTTAGCTCTAGGGATTCAGAACGAAGGAAGTGGTATGAGAGGCTGATGTAGGTACTGCTGCCTATGTGTTGTACTGCATTCTCAAGGCACCCTTGCACTAACTTGGCTAAATTATATTTTTACTTTGATTTTATTTGTAACTCAAGATAATTTGTTCAAAAACGTTTTTTTTTTGGATAGCATCAATATTAGGTTATAAAGGTTACAGTGTTGTGGTTTGCCTTTGTTATTTGTAGCAGTTTTCAAATCACCTTTTTGGATGCCAACTTGTTGAGTTTATCCCTTAGTCTCCTCACTACTCGATACATCTGTATGGCTATTGGTTTTTCATTTTAATTATTTTATTCCGAGTATAGATCATTGTTGCATTTATTTTAATGACCACCTTAGGCTCTGATCAGCTATGATTGGGAAACCCAGGTATTATCTTGCTTTGTATGATGCACCTATTTATTTAAGATATATTTATTGGTATAGCTACATCGTTGTGATTGTGATACAGTGCATTGCTACAGAGACTATGATATAAGTAACTAGATAGGTACCAGTTTACTTCGATGTGTGACCCATGAAAGATTATTATTATTATAAGACTACTTGTCTATGTAGCTTTATGGAAGTGTGTTGCTATATCAGCAGGGCCTAAAGTGTTTAAAATAGAGCTGATCTGGGTGGTAGGCAAGGCATTGGAATAATTGTGACAAGTTAATGAGATTTGTTTAAGCACTTTGTGATGTTAATGTACGTTAGCTATCTAGATAAGTGTGCTCATGCAGAGGAAGGGAGTGCACTGGTATTGCACTATCATGGTGGATGGAGTAGGTTTGGTAGAAGTTCAGGTGTGGTTTTCAGCAAGAAAAGTATATGATCCTTCCTGGATGATCAGTTCTTATTCATATTTATTTACTTATTCTCTAAGTGAATTTTATTCTAGTCTCTGTATGTTTCTTTGGAAAATACCATCTTGATCTTGACAAGGTTAGACTATAGTCGTGAGTATGGGGCATGTTTGGGTGTGTGGTGAAGCAGTTGTTCCTCTTAGTCTGAGGTAGATTAGCATGGACATATATAGTAACTGCAGCTTTAGTCAGCTGAGCTGACTGTGTGCAAATAAGATATTTTTTAATCATTGAGTAATGGAAAGCTTGTTCTATATATTCTTTTCTCGTGAAGTTTATACATGATCCCCGGTTGTTGAGTGCTATTGTCTGTTGACTGGGATACCTAAGGTACTAATGACTTTCATGATCTTATGCCCGCCTGAGAATGTAGTCAGATTTTTCAGCTCTTACTAAAAATGAGATTCTCTTTTGTGAACTTTGATTTCTTCCGTTCACTGGCAACCCTAAATTCTGTTTCTCGGCTATTATTCTCCCCGGAGACAATTCACATTCGATTTTATCAAAATTATGGATTAGGAATTAACTTGCGTTCGTACAATATGATATTCTATCTCCTTCAAACACTATTTAAAGACCGTTAAGACATAAAGTGCATTTCCCTTTATGTACAACGCATAAAGTAGACATTCCTGGTAAGCTATAATAATGGATAGCAATTGGATCGGTGAGAGCTTAAACAATAAAGCTTAATCAAGGCATTAAAACATGACGTTTTATTCCCAGAGAGTTTAACTAAAATAAGCACATTGTGAACAACCTAATATTTGGTTCTGAAAGTTACATAACGAACTGTTATTATAATTTTAAGATACATGGGCTGAAATTAATTCTAGTACATCCTTTGAAAGATTCAAAAGATAATATATTGAAATACTCAGACTTTAAATTGAAAATGAGGTTTTAATTATCTGTTCTGTTAAACCATCAGTTGGAACGTTTGAATATTTTAAGACACTAAAGTTTGAATCTTTATATATGGATGTATTAGAATCAATTTCATATCATATAATTGAAATAGGCGTTCTCTACGTAATGTTGAAAACCAAAAATTTGGTTGTGGGAACATTTTATTTATTTTTGTGTATATGAGCTCATTCTTAACTATTTTATCTGTATTTATTTTACCCTCGTATGTTTCGGTCTATTATCATGTATTTTGTTTTTTCTGTAAACTTATTAATTGTAGGCCTATCTTATCGCAAACGTCTACTAAGATGTTACTTTGTAGTGCATCTATATCGCTATCTCTAAAATCCACATATTTCGTGTGTACAAAGAGTTAGCTCAAATCATTCAATACTAGTCCCGTTTTGTCCTCTTTTACTTTTAGAACCACGCATTCTAATGCAATGTTAAATAGTAGTAGTAAGAAGGTATTATTTCTTGCAATTAGTTGCGAATCTTGAAACTATCTTACATATTGGTATTTATACGTATTCTGGTTTATAGGGTCGCTCAGCCACATCCTCACTAAACGAAATAGTTTTTTTAGGAATTCAAAATCGTACCAGTATATTGTGTAGTTTTCCCTTTTAATAGAATCATACTGCGCTGTCATAAAATCAATAAACATTTTGTGAGCCTCTGATTGTACAGTACTTCAATTTCTTCTATAATATTTGTCTCAAGACAAAGTCTGATTCATTGAAATTCGCAATAGAGATATCCAATAATTTCATCTTCGTATACTCCTATTCGTGGTAACATGATATTACCCCAAAACATGTTGGGAGTAACAATATTCCGCTGAAATTATTACAGTGAGACTTCTTATCTTTTTATAAACAGGAACAATTACTGAAGTTTTTAATTCTCTTGTAAATTTACTCCGTCAGATATTTTAGCTTTTTTGATTCTAAATTCGCATATGACGTTACGGTAGGTAATCTGCTATACCTTTACATTCGAGTTATCTAAACGATTTCCCGAACTTGCTATTTCAGTTGTTGTTTTTTTTTGTTCTTTTTTTGCTTTCTCTATTCGCGATGCATCTATTTTATCTCAATTGTTATCAATGACTGATGGTTGATGTGAACATCTGCTCCTCTATAAGTCCTAGCGTTCATTATGTCGGTATTTCTTGGTCTATCTACAAATACATGATCGATCTGGTTGTGTATTTTACCATCCGGAGATATACATGTGTATTTGTGTATGCCTTTGTTTTCAAATTCCATGCTCGTTACTTCTAGGTTTTTCGAAATCGCTAAATGTATGAGTCTAAACAGTTGTTGTTGATTATTTGTTCCCTACCTACTTTTGTTTTCGAATTCTTCAACACAATTCCCGTGTTAAGCTTCAGTAATCCGTTAAATAATATTTCTAGATCATCGTATCTGTACTTATGTCATCAGTTTAATCGATCTCAACATTGACACTCAATAAAACCGTGTTGCACCATCAAGCATGTATCAAATGTACGTTTGTTCATGAACGCTTTATTCTGAACCTTCGCTAAGATAGTGTTCTTAATTAGAAATCCTATTCCGAAATTGTGTGACTAAATTACCCGTAGTACAAAGTGTATTTACCCAGTTGAATGCTACTTTGACTCTCCCACTGGACTTCGCGTATGACCAATATGCTCATCCAGATTTTCTCAGTCTCGTATCCCCCCAGCTGCAGCGCTACGTAAATTAAACGTCCCTACACTAAGGGAATTCTTAACCGGTTCTAGGAGAACCCTGTAGCAGTCCCCCCCCTCGGAGAACCGAAGGTGGACTAGTTTACCTCCGAAAGAGATACCATAGAACGAACATTCCACTGTTTATTGACATGATTTAGCGGAATGGAGTCGCTCTATGACATTGAAATAAAGGCAAACACTAAGAATTGACCGTGTAATTCATCTTCAGCCTGAAGGTGATTGTGGTAAAGATGCTTTCCTTCACCATAATACTTTGTTCTCTTAGCCTTTTTAAATTCTTCTACTAACTGGAAGGTCTTCCTGCAATATTTCTTTACCAACCATGACTTGCCGGAATTTCTTTATCTGGCACCTGAGGAATCGCCTGGTTAATGACCAATAACTCCAACCTGAATGGAAGACACGTATTGTCCTACTTTTACACAGACTTTCCATGATATATTTTTATCACATATAACATTAGAGAAGGCAAAACTTTTATTTTTGCTTTAAATAAGATAATAAATTACAAGTTTCTGGATATGAAAATTAGCACCTATTGAATTAGAATTAGCTGTGCTGTCTAAACATTTGAAAAAAAAACTCATCGTATTACAACTACACACAGATCACAAAACAATATCGCTTATCACCTCATCAGGCAAGATTCACTCTCTTTCAGTATTCTAGATCAACTCTTAAACTAACAAACACCATTGCAATTCATCACACTCTTCCTCTCTTTTATTATCCTATTTAGAAAAAGCCCTTGATCAAGTTTGACATACTACTGTCTTAATTTATAAATTTCATCTTCCTCTCAGAGAAAACGGATATACGGCTCATCCACTCATTTCTTTCAGGACACCTTGTATATATGAATGTAAATTCAATCTTATCTTTTCCTATATTTCCAAGCACTGGAGTCCCACGAGGATCCATATTTTCACCTTTATTGTACATAATGTATGTTGCCGACATTCCACCACTACCAGGAAACATCAAACTCTTTCAATATGCGAACGCCACAGCACTTTTGGCATTATGAAGATCCATTTAACACTTAAATCAGACTCCTCAACCAACAACAAATTCATTTCTAAATTGATACGGCTGCTGGAAACTCAAAGTAAAAGCTACAAAAACTAAAACTCTCCTTGTATAATGCAAGCGATCTAAAATACTACGAAATTCCAATTTACTAAACATGACAGTTGATAGCTTCAGGGTCGAAATGCTGAAACGTGCAAGATATTTTGGCCATTGTTTTTGACAGTAAACTCAACTTGAATGCCCACTTATATAAAATAAAGTCTCAAGCCTCTTCCAGACTCAACCTTCTAAAAAGAGTCATAGGCACATCTTGTGGATTACATCCAGAGACAATCTTAAAAGCCTACAAAATATTTATAAGATCTTGTTTATCACACGGACGCACAGCCTGGATATACGAATCTGAAGCATTTTATAACCGATTACAAATAATTTAGAGACATGCATTCCGACTAGCTTTCTGAATTAGATTGCTATCCACAACAGCTGCATTGTATGACCTAATCTCATTTCCGACTATTTTACATCACCTCGAATCATTACAAACTAAATATATCTCTGTGTTACTTGATGCAATCCATCTGGACAGCACCCTTGATTCACCTCCTACATTTACCTACACCCCTATTGAACATCTAATAATTATATTCTCCTCTACTATGAACCCGAATGACCCGAGGAAGCATGACTTTAAAATATATCATCCAGATCATTTATCAATCACGACATCACTATTTCTCTTTTACTCGCTATTGTTGTCTCACTACATTAATAACAACATACCTAGACTTACGAACTGTTAGCAGTTCCCTTTCTATTGGCTTCCTTATTTACAGCTCAACACGAATAAAAATATGCAACATGAAATGAGCAAAACTATGAAGCTAATAAAATGGTGTACGTAAACCGCTTAGACCATATAAAATTCCAACTTCATCAAGTAATTGATCCACTTAACCCAACTTAATATAACTTATTCTAATCATGTATTATCAATTACAGTTAACATATTAACGTATTTTTATCCATCGTCTCATGAGCCTTTTATTCCCATCTAACGCTTTTATTTGTCATAATATGTTTAGTTACTTACTTGTAATGGAAAATAAGGGACAGTGAGATGTTATTGCAGTGAAACTAATCGTCTAGTATAAATGTTTTAATATCTTTTCACTTGTTTCTGTTGTGAAGATAATCAACGGTATTGTAGCTTAGAACAGAAAATTAACACTAGAACGCCCTGACATCCTTTCCCCCCTAGAACGCTCAAAGGGGGGCCAATTGTCCTGCATTAAAATATTGAATAATCATGGTAAATATTTTAATATATTTTCATAACATGAACTTTAAATTAACTATCGTGCTTAATATCACAATGTAAGGTTTCATCCTTTACATTTCAGGGTTTGTAGACTATATACAAATGTGCAATCATTGTTATACAATAATATAAGCAGTAATCTATCGTATAATTCTAATATAATACACCTTTATTGCTTGCAGTCTATTTTTGCATTCCCCAGTTCGGTTCTCTGCTTTGAGTTGCAAACTACGTAACTGTAGCAAGCCTTTCCATTTTTCATATTTCAGGACATACAAAGACGCATTCATTTCTTTATACACTAACATAGGCAATTATAACTAACCTATATATCAATATATTTCACTTTTGCAACTTGCAGTCCATTGTTACATTTTCCAGTTCAGTTCTCTACTTTTCGTAAACACAGAAACTATAGGAAGCCTTTCTATCGTTTGGAGTACCGAGTATGCAGACTATGTACACTAATATAGACTGTTATGTAACATATGTAGCAATATACAACACTTTCACTACTTGTAATCTATTGTTACTTTCAGCAGTTCAGTTCTTTATTTTCCGCTGCAAATAGCGTAATTGTAGCATGCCTTTGCAGTGCAAAGATTACATACCAATTTTCTACATATCATGCAGGCATGTGTAGTTTTGTTCTGCTTGCAGTTCTTCAACATCTGACACTTCCTTCATTTGGGCAGTGGTTCAGGTGGCTCTGCAGCAGAAGTATCTCCTTCGAAATCTTCTACAGCCGCACGTTTCTTGGGTCTAACTTGTAAATAATCCTTCCGCGATTCTTCCGCAAAATTTTCGGTAAACTCTCTCCTTAAAATTTTAATATGTGTCACACTCCTGTAGATAATCCACAAATTTATTGCAGCTAAGTCTAGGATGTTGTAAAATGTATGACCTTCGTGAACTTGCTTTTACAGAATATTGTCTGGCCATTTTATCCAAAATATCCACACCAAACTGTCTTATTGTAATATGATACATTTTCGGGAATGTTCTTCTCTGTGGTTTCTACTGATACTGCTTGGAACGTTTCCCCTGATATACCGTTAGTGTTATATCGCCATTCTTCAAAACCTGTGTTGAGTAAAGCTCTTTTCCATTGTCTCTTACATCTTTTGGAGTTTTCCTCCTATATTTCTTCACAGTTCCGACTATACTTGTATTTTTTTGTTTGAGCATTCTGGTCAATTGCAAAGACGTGAAATAATTGTTTGTTGTGACGTATATTTCTTTGTTTAGAAACTGTTCCATTAGTTGCATTACTACATGTTCAGACAATGACTGACAGCCAGGGTGGGCATGATCTTTTCCGAGGTAAGGCATTCCTTTCAACAAATATTTGGTATCAACATCGACTGCAAGCCATAACTTTTGGCCATATTTGTCAGGTTTTAAAGGCATGTACTGTGTGTATGGGGCACCTTGTCTTGCTTGGAAACAGTTGTTCATCTATGGTAATATTAGGACCTGGTTTATAGCACACTGCACGATATTCAATAGACCTATTCCACACAAAAGACACCAATGCGAATTAGTCAATTTGCAAACGAATAGATCTAGTAGCCTTCAAGTCAAAGCGTAAAAACCTCATTATTTCATAAAATCGATTTCGAGACATTGTTTCTCCACAGAATGGTAAGCTCCAAGATTTACTCCAGATAAATGACTAGTGTTTCTTTCAGAAGATTTTATTCGGGAGCTTGTGGGAGATTCACGAAAATAAAAACTAATGGATATTACCTCTAATGTGCTCAAATATAAAATAACAATAATGTTACTTAACAATATTTCGTGCTTCTTTACTTAACCTCAAAACAACATCAGGAATATTTATAGAATGTGCTATTATACACGTATTTCAAAATACATATGAACAATACAAATGTTGATACTAATTCTTTCGGGGCTGCGGTTGAAAATCCCCAGAGGGGCAAAATCCCTAAAATGCATACGTAAAAGAAATAATTGTGAATGACCATCTCTATGTCGAAGTTAATTAATCAGTAAATCAATCTCTTGAAAACTACTAACCAAGTGCTAGGTTACACTTGTACTCAGGAACATTTTATGTGTTCAAATGTCAGATTGTTTCCACACTTGCATAAAATAATTAATAAATGTGAAACATATTAGGTCAATGAATGTTAGGTCATTTAACGATATTTAAATAACATAATTATATATTTTGATATAAATTAGTTGACATATTTTCCGAAATAATAAATGTTAACAGTCCTGTACGAGAATTAGAAAGCACATTTACATATTCATGTATTCTACTTGCTCGGATAATGCTTGTCGTTTGCCTTTATAGAGTAGGTAAATGAGATATTCAGTGACGTACAGACTTTTATGCATTCATTTGATCGTGTCATTCATTTACTCTCTTGTGTATACATATTGTCAACGATAAATAAAGCCACAACATGCAGAGCACCTCTGGTCAACATCCACCCCTTCTCTTGGGCGTTCCCATTAATATTCATTCAAGTAACCTATAATATAACATAAGAAAGAAGTTAGAAATATTGTCATGGAAGAGCGTAAATAAACTGCACAATTATAAATGTACACTTCAATTGAATAAATTTCCAAGAATTGTTGATTAAAGGAAACACTAAATATTTTATATTTTATATACTTTTAATTTAAATGGTTAATTACATAGAATTTTCCATGTTTTTGCGGAGGACTTTCATTTTTCAGCTATATTGAATTAATGTATTTACCACTAATAATTAAAATATTGTTTGCGGACAAAAACACCAGATAGGTGCATTGAACATTTTTATAGAAGCATTTTGCTGAGAATTCTATAATGTTATCCTTTCATTTTATTCAGTTCTAGACATATTCTAATAATTCACAGTCAGTTATATCTATTTGTGTTATCCGGTAAAATTGTAGCATTATTTATTATTTTAATGTTGCGCTTCCAGAAAGTAATGAAAGCATGTGGGAATGAGATATTTTCGCTGAGAAAGTACTACAAATTTAGAAGTTCATGATTGTAAGCATTACATAGTGTTGAATTAATTTAACAAGTTAGATTGATGAACTTAGATCCTACTGTTATATTGCAGTAATGCTTTCCAGGAAAAATGGTTTGCTTCTAACTCCTTTCTCAAATATTTAGTAACTTTATAATCATAGCCAGGCAATAATTCAACAATTATTAGTGTTTTGTCCATATAAATGTTTATTTTAATTTGATTTTACTGAAGACATCATTTTCCCATACTTTCAAGTAACTAAATGTACAGTACAGTAAAAACCATGGTCAGCACATGCTTATGAAGTCATCACATGACATGACATAAAGTACATTTATTTTTATACTGCTTTCAGATTTCATTCCCTTGACAACATACTAATGTACCAAGATAAATTCAAAATTCTGAAATTCAAGAAGGGACTAAGAATGAAATAGGAGCTGTTACAGTCCAAATTTCTAAGTTATTGTAAAAAGTAATCCAGTTTCTAGTTTCTAACCTGTGTTTTTCACCATTCTTGAATTTTAAGTGTAGACACTAAGTGTTCGATTTCCTCAAATTCCAGAGAGAAAGAAGAATCTCTTAATTGCGCAAAAAATGATATTTTTTAAACCCATTTCTACTAACAATCTTTATTAGGAAAAACGAATCAAAAAAGACGTTTACACACAGGAGAAATAATCTCTTCCGTCTTCAAATAAACCATTGTACGTTTGTGATGTGACGAAGCTGGGAAAGGGGACTCGTACAAATTGTAGTAATCTATTCTTTACTTTCATGTGTTAAATTATATGTTAGTCCAATTACGTTAGGTAACACATTTTCAGAAAACTCAACGTGGCGAAATACTAAAGCATAGCTCTACAGGAATATTTTAAGTTACTTCCTAAAATATTTATACTTTATTTCTTACAATATGCAACAGATTAATACGATAAACTCATATAGCATCTCTGGTCATATGAAATCTTCAATTGTATAACAAATGACACAGGCACTATCTTTTATTTTCCATTCGCACGTATAATATTTTTATCAAGGTTTTCCGTTTGATGCTAAACAACTTTTATCTAAGCAGACTAGCTCTATTACTTTCAAACTTAAACTCCCAACTTACAGTCGAATGCACTAATGTGCGTTCCTCCTTGTGTCTGGCGTTTAGAATACACATAGTAACAAATGAAATTAAATCTAAAAAAAATAAGCGCTGAATTATTGGATATTTACTTCAAAACTAATCAAAATAATTTTGAAAATAGGGACATGTATATGATGAATGTTCTTAAATAAATAAAGGACATATATGACTTGGAGAGCGAAAAACAAAATATGCCACTAATAAGAAGGAACAGTGCATTGAAACCACAGCAGCTTCCCCTGGCCATAATTAGAACAATTATTACTACTGCTAATCAGCTATTGATTTTTGTCAGTAATTAATACCACTTACAACAAATAATTTGTGTTAGCATCTTCCATTTTATTCCAGACGCGTCAGTACATAAAAAATGTAAGTTCTGGAGTTAAAACTGTCCATGGGAATGGTGCAACACATATTAAGTTTAAGGCTGTCCCTTTCACACGTTTTAAACTCATGTGGGAATCCCCAAATTCTACAATTAAGTTTATTCATAATCTCACTGACACATGAAAAATACTCCCAGCAATGTGTCATCATTTTTCACCGATTATACATAATATCGCATAATTCCATGCAATAGTTGTGGTTTCCACACTTAAGTCCTATTTGATGCATATTTTAAATGGGTAACTTTATGTTATTTACACATTATGTTTTTATCTTCTACTGACATTAGTTCTTAATTCTGCAGCCGTTCGTCTGAAGATTTCTTGGGTCTTCTGAGCACTTGTCGACGCTAATTGAAATAACTTTATCAGGTCTACCACTACCTGATCTGCAACATTTTCAGTTCCTTTCAACATATGAAACTAACTTTTAATACTCCTATTCATTCAGAGATTGCTTTTGCTATACATTTTGGAACTTTCTGGGCACAGCAACACATACATTAAATTCGTCCTGGTACCAAACACACCACACTTATTTCTGCACTGTCTCCATCTTGTAAACAACTAACTGCTTCTTTCTCGAGATGATATAACGTCACAATTTTATCAAGTCCATAATTCTGCACTTTCTCGTACACTTGAAAAGCTACCCAATATTGATTCATTAAGATAGTGTCACATTGAAGTCCAGGTGCTGAATTGAATATCGTATCTGTGAAATTTGTGATCGCCACGGAACACAAGGTAACGCAATATAATTCTTCTACTCCTACATTTAACGTAAATTAGCGCAACTAAATTGCAAAATTTGCGTTGCGTTCACGCAGTGCGATATGCAATCTAGCCCCAGAACATTTAAAAATATGGATATAATTTAAACACAATGCGTAACGAAATATTTCATCTACAACTGAATATAACAATCTCCAAGAAAAGAAACAGATGAATCAGAAGGTAACCGTATTATGTTTTTTGTCTCTAAGTACGTAATTGAAGACCTGAATTGAAAAACATCCTAAGTAAACTTTTTCGTATTTGCAACTTTTATGTTCGTCGGTATCTATGTTCCAAGGGCTATCCACTTGCATCCTAATCCCACCACAGGAATCCGTTTTTAACAACAAATTGTTTCCGCTGAATATGATAACATACTAAGAACTTGGACTGTTTTTCGTCCCTCCTGAAAAATTTACTACGGTGCACTTACGATGTTTTTGAATTCAGGTCTTCAACTATAGAGTCGGTGAATAGAATGGGTAATAAAAGAATAGGATAAATTTATGACACAATTAAAATTGACAGCAAAATCACTTGCAATACCGCATATTTGGAGAATGAATTAACATATTATATAGTGTTTCAGTACATTTAACTCTTTATTACTTTACTTGATTGTGAGGCATTATGGTAATTATTCATATTAAAGACTATAAACAATCTCAACCGTCAATCCGAAAACAATGAATTAATGTAGAGTTCTGAACGAACGATCTTCTGACTCAATCTCATTGTCCACGCCATAGCAAAATGTTAGCGAATTTTCTCGACTAACTCCAATTTTGAGACAAACTTTACTTGGACCATTATGGTTCTCAGCTCTTCATTTAGAAAACAATTACGATTCCTTTAAAACTAGCATGGCACTAGCATTTAATTGTTATCAGATGAAAGAACTCAACGTATTACTGTCCGCTTAAACAATTAGTGGAACTAAAAGAAAAAAGATGTAATTAAATACAATCTTACTATAATACCAACCAAATTCCCTTGAGAATTAAAAAAAGAATTAAAGTATAAGAAACCCTTATGCATAAAGGAAAAGAAGTACCAATCTTCGAAAAATGTAATTTCCGTTCGCATTTGCCTGTACCAGAACAAGAAGGAAAGTATAAAAAAGAAATAAACGGGGAGGGTAACGGAGAAAAGAAATATCCCATGTAAGTAAATAATGCGAGAGCTACAAGACTGATAAGGCGTAGCAGACTCTCCAATATTCAAGCTATGATGGTGATATTACGTTTGTTGAAAAAACAACTCAATAATGGCTTCGTTGTAAGTAAAGAAAGAGGATAAGAAAGGCAATGAGGTGAAAGAAAGCGAAGAACGAACAGAAAGAGAAAGAAAGAGATAGAGAAAGAGCAATCTCGAAATATAATCTTATGAACTCTGTAATATAGAGGGTTTCAGGCTCATGGAATGCTAGATTGGAGATCTTTTTCGTAACTTACGAGTATCCTTAAGACAATATTTACCTGTAATGTTAGAATAATTTACAGTATAGCATCGATTATCCGGAAATAAGTTAACCGGGTGATCGTTTACCCGGTAAGTTCCGAGTCAAAAAAATGATCAATTTTCGTTTGATCAAGATTTCAGTAAGTCTTGATCTGACAAGGAACATTCGCCAGGTGTCAGAGCCCGATTTTGACGAAAATTCGTATGTAGTTACAGTGCCGGGGTAAAGCTTTACAGCCAAAATTATTTGTGTTGTCGTCAACAAATAACGACAGGGGAACCAGAGAAAGATGGAATCTAAAGTTAGTAAATCAAAGTGCGGAAAACCCCTTTTCTACTATAAACTGTTAAATATATTGAAAGCAAATGACTATTAATGGATACTGAACAGGAGGTAATACATGCTGGATGGTATGACGATAATTACCGCCATTTCGAAAGCAGACATCTTGACTTGGATTCAAAATATTTAACTGTGAATGTTTGCCTATTCACTCTATCAACATACGAATTTTCATCAAAATCGGGCTCTGACACCTGGCGAGTGTTCCTTGTGAGTCCTTAAACGTGCTATGTTATTAAATTAATATTATTAACACCAAACTTATGTTCGAGATCACAAGATTATGTGGTCGGTCTATTTTACATTCATATTTAACGTTGTGTTTTAAGTAATAATCTTTTATCCGGAACATCGGTTTTGCGGACACTATCAGTTCCAATTATGCCGGATAATTGATGCTCTACTGTATTTTAATTTTATTTAAAGATGTTATGCACGTTTGGCTCAGGTCTGCAGCAGAAAAAATGTTGCAAATTGTTTTCAACTGTAAAGACGATGGACGCTGTTGACGAGAACATCGATGTTTAAGTTACAAATAATTATCTTTGACTTGCACTCACCCGATCTTACTGTGGCTGAAGGTGTTCAATGCTTTTTCATCCTTGGTCTATGGCGTCTCCACAACTCTCACCCTCTTTCAAACTTTAGAGTCCGACCTAAATGTTTGAACCTTCAGATAGTTCACACCAACTGCATGTTTTGTAGATATTATTTTCGATCTGATTTGAAAAGTTCAATCAGCTGTTTAATAACTTGAGGTTTTAACAATGTTTGCATAACCAAAGCAACTTGGACATCTGTCAAGCTTTCACGATATTTCGAAGTGCACCCACGACTTGATGACTGTTTCCGTTACACAAGATTGTCAACATAAACGTAAACTATTATGCAATAAATGTCGATTGGTAATTTTAGTCCTTCGTAAACGTGTAATCTTAGGTTGTTTCTTGTCAAACGATTGTGCTAATATACTTGGATAGTTTAATGAGTTACCGGAACTGCAACACGGTTGACTGCCCACAATTAACAAGTCATCACCATCCATCACATAGACACAACTCTCACACGACCTGTTTCATCTAAATTCAGACAGTTCAAGAATAATGTGTCGGTCAAGTCATAGAGTTTTGTAATTAGTTTTCTCTTAACTCTTTTTGGAAATTTAAGCTACTTGTTTTCGTTTCGATTTTCTTGGGACTAAAAAAACTATATATATCAAGGTATTCGTCCTGTTACCATGAAATTAGGATTTAGACAATTACAGAAATAGTTCAATGTCGCATACGAGGAACTCTAGATTTTCACTTTATGTTAATTTGCGATGTGGAAATCAATGCAAAAGTATTCCTGTACTATGTGCAAGATACAAATAAGATATGGGTTGATTTGTCAGACGAAGAGACAAATCTGTACTTGTAATACGCTATATGGAATAGGTTGCGAAGGTAGACAATGCCAACTATTACTGGTCATTTACAATGTTAATTTGCTTAGTGACTATGTTGGTCATTGATTTCAATGAATATTCAATAAACCTTTTGATTTTTTGCATTCAGTATATGGTGGATAT
>JAGDQP010023893.1:7506-27350 GCA_022664845.1 Lepisma saccharinum | reverse complement strand
CTACCCGACATGATGCATATAAAGGGAAAAGGTTCTCTGCACAAAGAGTCATCGGAAGAGGTTTCGTGTACATCACCTCTACAATGTTTCGGTTCATTAAAATATCAGGTACTTGATACATATCAATCTGTTACTGGAGAAGAACGGTTTACCATCCCACCAACGATTTTTTAGTGATATTCTAAATATATATTTCAGTTATATTAAGTAACTAATTGCGTGAAATGCAGTACAACATACTTTTATGGCTACCCATTACAACCATGTACTTAGCTGTCACAAGAACTAATTTCCCGTCTTTAACCGTCCATCATGGTTTCTCAAGTTTTTTAATATTAATGTGATTTTTTATACAAGAAGCACAAATGTATTACAGACAAGATCGTCTTAATAAAGGAGATATACGTGGAATGATCAAAAAGTAATGAGACATTTTTTTCAGGGTAAATATGGACCTGCGATAGTGGCACTTGAGAGATATCTTTGTAATTTGGTATGTAGTGTATGCATTATTATAAAAATTTAACCGGTTTCCTTCTATGTACAGGTGCTGTTGTAAATAGAGGGTAGTTAGTTACCGCCTACAGACTACCATTTAAGTGGAAACTGAGTTAAACTTAGAGCAGCGGTATTCTGTTAAGTTTTGTGTTCGATTTAAAAAAACTCTCTACTTCAGGAAGCATATGGTAAAGCTGTATTTAAGGTGTCACAGCATATCGGCAGGATAAGACCTTCATGGAGAAGTAGTAGTAGTAGAGAACGAGACGAGTTCTGGACGCCCGCCCATTCACATCAAGGAATGAGGTCTTGGTGTGTCAGTTATTGTGAGAGAAGATCGGTGATTAACTGTCAGGAAGATTGTTTATACCATTAAACGTTCATATGGCACTATCCTCGCTTTCTGGAAACAAATCTGAGTATATTCGAGCGTCTTGTCGATAGGTTCCACGCCTCCTCACACACGAACAAAAGGCAAATAGTAATGAAGTGCGAGAAAATGCACAAACGTGTTCGACATGAAAGGAATAAGTTCGACGTTTTCTCCTCAATATCGTAACCGAAGATGAGTCTTAGATTCTTCACTTTGACCCAATCACAAAACAACAATCTGTGTCCTTCGTCCCCCATTTAAAAAAAAATAGTGCGGGTTAGGTTATGATGATTATCTTTTTCGATCATGAAGGCTTCATTTACCAATATTCACTGCCAGGTAACATGACTATCACAAGGTGTTTCTGGCCAAAATGTTAACAGATTTTCGCAAAAGTAAGTAAAGTAAAATAAATTTTATGGGCCGTAACAGCACTATGGCTTACGCCCTTCCCGATACGGGTAAAACCCCTTATCTTTGTCACGTCAAAACTTAGCTTTTAATTAATTAAAATAATAAAATCATATAAAAACTGAAGATGCAAAAGGTCTTCAGAAACAGCTTACTGGTGTAAATGACCAGTGTAACGATTAATAAAAACTAAAGATGTATGGAGCTTTAGCATAACAAGTAAAAATCAAGAAGGCTGTAAATGGGACTTCACAAGATAAAACAATAATACAGCATAAAACAGCTAAAGGGCATAATCATCTCAAATTGACAGATATCATAAAAACTCTGCAAAACATAGGATGAAGATAAAAAAAAAAAATATACCACCGTGTCTAAGTTTAGTTTAAATTTTGGTTTCCCTTTCCTTCCCACGTGATTCCAATCCGTATCCTCAATCATACCTGAGGTCAAAGATGAACTTGGTTAATAGGTAGTATGTGGAGACTTCCTGGACTAGCTGAGCAACCAAAACATGTGTCAAGACGCTTAATGCTAGATTTTCGCAAAAAGCACCCAAGGAAGAATGTCGAACATTTGTTGATCCTCCAGAACAATGAAAACCCGCACGTTTCACAGACTGTAACAGTTTTTTGGACGAAAAATGTGCCAAACGTTTGCTCCACCAACCCCGGAGCCCAGGCCTCGCGCCATGCCATTTCTGACTGTTACCTGAATTAACGAAGCATTTATGTGGTCGCCATTTTTCATCAACCAACCAGGTCACAAAAGCAATGGAGATGTTTTGGAAATAATTCTCAGAAAATTGACTAGGTCATGTCTCCGCAGCATGGGAGGAGCGGTTGGAAAAATGTACTGGATGGCGAGCACTTTGAAAAAGAACACAAAGATATTTTTGAATAATTACATACTTTGCAAGAAAAAAATTATATCTCATTACTTCTTGATCAGTCCTCATATTTATTTATTTGTACACGTCATCCCAGTGCTCTTCTTACTTTCTCTGTCGTTACTGCCATACATAAGAAGATTGGAATAATTCCACAAATGTTTTCATATAAACAGAACAGCGTGTAATGGTTCTATTAGTAATTACGATATGAACTCTTAAAGTATTCATATTTAATTATATATTCGAATAAGCGGTAGTTTTTCCTAGTCTCGATGGGAACATCTCGTTCGTAGCAGAAAAAAAAACATGTAAATGGTTCGAGGAATTTCTACCAGCTTCAGACTTTCGAGAAACACAGACGACGTTAAATACAGCACTTCCTTTGAACAGGGATCGGCTTGCGAACAAGCATTTCGAGAGAAACGAGATACGATTCCGGACGATTCTTTAAGCATAGAGCTTTCACACAGTGCAGCATAACTGGAGGAGAAAAGATCTGTCATGGCACAAAATTGATTACTCTTACCTGAATCAATTCTCTGCAAAACTCACTTAAAAACCACTAGTGCAATATATATTTTAACTTCATTGCCTATAATACGATAGGAAATCAATGAGAATATTCTTACCTTATTGTACTCCAAGTCCCAGCATTTGACTTGTCGATCTTCACCACAACTAAAAAGATATGGATGTCTTGCGCTTACTGCCAAACCACGTACACTACTTATATGACCAGTGAGAGACAACTTTAAACGTCCACTTGCTAGATCCCAGATCTGCAACAGTAAAGTATATTTTTTGTGATGCTTAAAATTACATGAAATGATATCTGAGCATTAACATACGTTAGTTTAAAACTTGATTTTAAACGTTATACAGGGTTACAAAAGTTCATCCACGGATTGTGATCAAGTTTAAATATTACATGAACTAATCCCATTTAACAGAATCTGAGGGTGTGTATGGCAACCATTCTCTCTCCTCAAAATATTGTGTTCGGAGAACTGCTGGGAATGAATCTACTTGGAAATGTTTCCTTAGTTTCCGTGACCAGAGTAACCTTGTACTTAGTTTAATCTTAATAGCCTTTTCTGTAGAATTAACATTTTGGTGCTGCTAGCTTAAGGACATTGGCTGGAAATTACGTAAGAGGGGAGAGGGAGAGAGACGTGGGGAATCGCTAACTAGGAGAGTGAATGCAGCAAACAACCGCTGTTAACGCTTCCGATAGGTGGCTACATGCCCCTTTGTCGCAACTTGAAAGCTTAAAACACACAGAAATACTGTAAACCTGTTAATTCACATGCAACAGACGAATAAGAGACAATTGAAGAATGATAAGCCGTCATTGGTGGGAAACTTCTATTCCACTGATTCATTGGTATGAAGAGAACCTCCAGCCTTGAATCGCTCCCGCGGAAAATTAACGAAAGTCTCTCTCTCATCTCACCTCTTAAACATCTATTTGTGCAAGAAAGTAACATGAAATTTCCCCTTCGTGCTTCTTGGAATGAATACAGAACAAAATCAAAACGACGTTACAAATTTGATTCGTTAGTCCTAATACTATAAACAATGCAAAAATGAAGTAGTTCTGCTGTTTATCAAAGACGAAAATAATTCGCCGGATTTCTTTTTCAATCTTCAGTTTCCGACAGAAGAAATTTCTGCGTTTCGCTTACATTTTTCTTTTTTTTTTTTTTTTTCCAATTCGCATTTCTCAAAAGAAAATTTTTCTGCGTTCCCCCAGCAAAATATTTCCATTCGCAGCACTTACTTTGCTTGCGGCCCCAAGAAAATATCGAGGGTGAAACACTAATACCTCGTATCTACAATTTTTGAAACATTAAGTTGTTGTTATCTAATTAATGAAGGAAAAAAAAAAAAGGCTGATTTTTCTGTTGAAATCTCGTCTCGTGAAACTGCTTGATTTACTTGTTAGGTTTCAACTGGAAAATCCGCCGGTTTTTCGTTTCAATAATTAGATAACAACTTAATGTGACGAAAATTGTAGATACGAGGAATCAGTGTTTCACCCTCGATATGAGATATAGTTAGTGAAGATATAGAAAAAAATTAACTCAGTTGATTTTAGTATTTAACCGTAAGCAAACAAAAAATTCTAATCTAATAAATAAATGATTAAATAATTAACAAAGAGCTAAAATTGAACTGTATTAAACTGGATACTATTACTCTTATATATTGTTAGTAGAATAGAATAAATAAGGGTATTTCTACTGCTACCGCAAACGGGTGAATTTTAAAAAAAAGCGCTACAGTTTTCTTTTATTTTTTAATTATTACTTTAAGCATGCAATATTGCATAGCGTTAAGTAGCGTTTCCGCCATTATGGCTGTCAGTTTTTTGTTAGTGTTTCAACGGTTGTCCGAAGTTGTTACATAAATATCATTGTTGTTTGAGAAAGTGGCAATTTCTGTCTGTACCTGACCTATGAAAAGAATCAATATATTTTTCTCACACCAATGGTTTTAGTAACATGTACGTTTCGTTTCTTTTTTCCCCTTTCCATCTTCTTTTACCGCGTGTGTTTGATGAAAAGAAAGGGATTAACGATCAATATTGTTATGATGAGTGAATTACTGTGGAATATAATATAAGGAAGGTGGATTTTTCATTTCATTTACTGGTTTGAGTCACCTTATAGGACTAAATCACATTTACAAGTGATCAAAAGAGAGGAATATGGGAATGAAGTCGGCCAGGACTTATTCTGAAGGTACAATCCCGACATTAACCTCGTATAACTTAGGAAAATCAGTGGAAAAACATCAGTCAGGATCCCAGGCCCAAATCCAAGATCTTCTGAATGCGAAGACAACGCTCTACCAATAGCCAGGAAAGGCGGACCTATGGCAGCTATGGCTACGAAAACAGGAAAGGTCACGACGATGATGAAAACAAGTAAATTAACATATAGAGAAGCTGCTAGCTTGTACGGAGTGTGATAATCTAGAGTGTAAGATATAATTTCTAAGAAACAAGACAAGAATGTGGTGGACATTTCTTAAACAATGAAGCGGAAGATATTTAGTTCACCACACATGTAGAGTAGAGATTTCATTTCCTCCAACGCTACCTGGACAAATGCGGCCAGGAAAGAAGTTCCAGGAGAATGCCTACTTGTCTTGCTTTTCTCCTTCGTAATTCTTCTAAAAATTCATTTCCCCTTTTTTACTCCATTTTTGTTAACATCCTCCAAGAAAATCAGGAAGCAACAGCAAAGTATAGTTCTAGGATAGTTAATAAATTTTACTAAAGAACACAAATATCAAAAAGTTTTTCTGTAAAGTGACATCTTATGTTTTCAATATTTATTTCTTTGACACACGAAAAATAATTATTTTCTAATGTAGATACTACACCAAATCCAACCTGAACAAGTGTACGTTTTTGTACGAAATCATTTCAATTCCTGTGCAAAACCGACCAAACTGGAATACAAATGTTTGTCAGAAATCACTCTAAATCAGGAGTGACTTCGCATATAAAACATACGTTAATAAATCTTATTATCTTTCAACAGTAATTATTTTCGTTACTTTTACTCCTGAAACATATCCCCCCAAAAGTAATATTCCAACCATCCCCGGCGTATAAGAATATAATTGCGAAAAGCATCCGAATTCACCTCAGTTTACGGTACTATTCCTATACAACGCAAACTACACTATCTGCTTTATATTATGATTGAATGGTTTCACAAAGCTATGGTTTGTGGAACAAATATGTATCCACAATGTTCACTGCTCTCACTTGGTGATGGGCAAAAACCAGGGAAGATATATTTTGGTAAAATTCCCAGAATAAAATCCCCAAAACGGAGATTAAGAGTTTTTATTTTGAACGGATGAAAACACACTTGAGAAGAAATATAGCAACTGGCTTTTTTATTTTCTTTAGTTCATTTTTCAAAACTTCCATTATAAATTCCTTCTGAAAACTACACAATAATATTGTTTCAGTTAATTCATCCAAATCATACACAAAGTGGTTTTTTTTTTTCGTTCCTAAATTGTGACTTGTGGATGACATTTAGCCTATTTTTTCGTGAATGTATGAAAAATTAATTAAATAAATTGGAAGATAATATATTCCCATTCTGTGGAGAGAATTTATATGCCGAGGAAAAATACATATTTCCCCAATTTTATTTTCCCTCCTACTGGAAATATTCCCACTGCCCATCAGTAATCTCACTGCAATCTCTCCTAGCCTTAACACAATAGATGCATGCCAATACTCACTTTTATAACTCTATCAGCTGAGCCCGTGGCAAACCATTCATTTCCTGGTTCAACAGCAACACATCGCACCCATCCCAAATGTCCTGATATAACTCTGTACAACTTCCACGGTGGATGCCATTTTGGTTTAGCCATGGTAGGTGCCCGGCGAGGAACTACTGCTTGAACATTCGAACTCTGTGGAGTTGGGCCTGTAGTAGTCACTTGTCCTGGTGGATTTACAGGAACCATTGCTCCCTCATTAGTAATAGGAGGTTCATAGCTTTCCACACTATACCCTGACGATTCTGAAACAAATACGATATATATAAAATATGAACAATAAACCTGAAACTGTATTTTAAGAGTATCGAAAATATAAACCTTTTTCATTTATTTATTCAATTTGAATTTACGACTTTTTAGTGGCGTGTATCGCCAGCCGGCCTGAAGTTTGAAACATAATGCTCCTCGGCAAACAAACCCACCTTTCTGGAAAAGAGGGGCAGGTCCTTCACGGCACTTTAAGTTCTCTCCTTACCAGACTTTTATTATTATTATTTGTTAGTGTATACAGGTACAAATCACACTCATCTATATCTACTCCTTCAGGAATATTGAACTTCAATACGCGAATCTTTTCGACCCTTAACTTAGAAGCGTCGACATATTTATTTTAATATGAACTGTGTATGATAATTGTAAATTATGTTGTTTTTCTGTATATATACAAGTAAACATGTGTAAGTGTGCGAAGAAAGACAAGTAAATTAAAATGTGTACAGCCTATCACGTGCGTCAATTACTGAAATTTTGTATTCAACTGTTTATATATGTTGCCAGAACGTGGGAGAAAACAATATTGTATGAAAATACTACTAAATGAGAGTGGGCATGTTGAGCGGGAAATGCATAAACTATGTACGTTATAGTGAATAAAGGTAAGAATTGTAATACAATTATTGAATCTGTTTTGTGCGTTTAATTAATCTTATATTAGAGGTGTGTCATAAGTGACGGGCTGGTAGTATATGGAATATTATCGTTTACATACCCTAAGTATTTCATCGATGAAGGGACTCCAAGATTTATGAAAATTTCCCCGGTCAGTGTTTATTTCCGGCCTATTTTGAATTATGGAGCAGGCTTCTAAAACAGACTCCTCTAAGTTGCCGATGGCATTATGAATTACCCTTCAAGATGTAATTTGATGATGTTCTCATCTCAAGGGTTCGGAAATGCCGGATACAGGATTTTCATAGTTGAAGTCCCTTTCATGTTCGCTAATTCGTACAGACAAGCAACATGATCATACCGATACATTTCTTACAGCAATTACATTTCATTCCTGACTTTAGTTTATTATCTGTGAAATAACTCTTGTATCCTGTGTATGGTTTTTCAATTGTTTTTGGAGTATACACTGCTGTGATTGCATTCTTATAATTGTCGTGTAATTATACGGAAGATGGGCATCGTAACATATTTAGAATCATCTGTATTTTGAATTTGCACCTTGTTCAAAGTGGATAGTGCGGATTTACGCCAAGACTCTTGTTGATTATGTGAATAACACTTGTCTTTGCCTATGAAAAAAATGTGTTTAATTTGTGTGTCTAAATTATGGGGATCGGAATAAATTTTGCAGGCTCGATGAAATAAGTTTTTCCAAACACTGCATTTCGAAGTATGTGAATGGCCAGACTGTTATGTATGTAAACAGTGGAGACAGATGGCTTTCTACATGCTATGGTCTAAAACTTATCGTTCTTGCTATGAATTAGGAGGAGGTCTAGATAACTTACCATCTTTTTCCAACTCATGTGTGAATTTCAAATTAGGGTGGAAGGAAATGAGACCTTGTAACAGAAAATCTAATTCGGAGTAAGAATCACCCGTAACTTCTTCCCGTGTTCTTCTAAGACCACAGTTGCTGAGTATTCAATGCCTCTTTATGACGACACTTATATTTCAGATAAAGGGGTGGAAGAAATCACGAATCACTTCAAACTTATCGTTTTAAATTAATTTTACCGGCTTTGCGTAAGCGTGTTTGACTCGTGAATGGGAAGTATCCGATTCAAATTCGAAGGTTCTGTATCCAAACTGAGGAAGTCCCTTATCACACTAGATAACTACTCCCATGAGACCACGGTGCTGATGCTGAAAGATAATTTCTATTTCTATGCACTGAACGTAAACAAGCATGCAAAAAATAACTAGCCTAACGAGCTACGCCAATAATGTCAGCTTAGTGAGATCAATCGAGGAATTACGAATTAGTGTGGAAAGGTATCTAAAATCCATCCATGTACAATTTATATGGGAACCATTTACCAATTCTATTGAGAGATAGGTATTACTTGAACAGAAATTACACACTACGATTAGTTTCACTAATATCACAAGAAGTAAAATGTCATGCAACGTTTAGTTAAATTTTCATGTAACTGAAACATATTGCTCGTACAAATCTTCCATCGATATCTGACCATGCATTCTCATTAAAACAGGCCTTTACAACTAATTATGCATCTTTCCTCAAGACTGTTAATCCAAGGCAACCACATAAAATTACATGTATCTTTACCTTCTTTTACACAAATTTGTTTAGCAGGGTCAACGTAAGAAACAGTTTTGGTTAGTTTAAAAGTAAGAGGTGACCGAACGTTTGTAGCTTGAACACAACAAATTCCTACAAGCACGTGCTACACCATTATCTGCTCTGCTCCATGAGCAGGAATATCCACAAATCGGGCATAACACTGAGAAATCCTAAAATTCCCTGACTTTTCTCTGGTTTAAAGAAAATTCCCTGATTTTTCAGGTTTAAGTCGTCGAGCAATTCCTCCCGTTTGAAGTATTTAAATAATTTCTTTAAAAAAAGAAAAGGAAAAAAAAAATGAAAGAATTAAATTTGCAACAAACGAACATTGTTCAACTGAGCTACTTCAAAACTGGGTGTCTGAGAGACATTTTGACTTTTGGGTTTAGATATATCCCCATGTCTAGTATCTCTTTCAGACCTAACTTCTGGAGGTGAATTATGAATGAATGAATGCATGCATATATTTACCTGTACTCATTGGATGAGGACTAGGTGGTGCAGATCCGATATGATCAACACTGCTATGAATTCTCATCACATTATTACTTCTCACTTTCTGAATAATAAAACCATAAGTATCTCGTCCTTTAGCCAGTTTTTTCACTTTCTCTCTGAGGAAGAAAAAAAAACCTTATTAATTTGGAATATACGAATCATTGTTTAATATTTTTTATTTTGTTGAGTACAACAAAAAAAAAAAGAGAGACAGAGAGAAAGTTAAACAAAAAGAACACTGTTCAGAATAAGCATGATTCACTTAGCTATCCTACAAGAAAAATTAAAACATAACTTTTATTGGGGGTGGGGTTGGGATTTAAATCATTTTAACGTAAAAATCAAATCAAAACATATGACACCTGAAAAGGTTTCCTTAAAACTTTCGCCACCCAAAATGCTTTTCAATCAACGCTAGAAGTATGACCCACACAGAATGAGGTTACATATAATTATTTACTTCAATAAAAAGTTACACCTACCGTGCCGTTCAGGAGTCCTCACAATAAAAATACACACTAAAATAAATATGCTGGACGGGTCTTCGGTAGAACAACACTATCTTCTGTGGTCCCCAAAGGTTAAAAAGGAAAAATCAGGACAAGGACATCTAAAAAAAAAAAGGGGGGGGGGAACGCAGGGAGGACATACGTATATATATATATATCAAAGCTAGCTCGTCGAAGAAATGCAAATGGCGGTTATCTTACATCGGAGTGCGGATGGTATGGGTGTTGCCAGACACATGCATTAAATATTTTCTAAAAAGTCATCCCAGTCTCTACCCAGTGACGTAGTGTCAATACTTAATTTGTTCAATTCCAGTTTAAGTGATTTGATGTAAAAACCTTCAAATATCGTAAGTTCGTTAACATTAGAGCGGTGGATAATCCAAATATTTTGTATATTATGTTTAGCAGAAAAAAGATGTTTAGAAAACCCTGACACTGCATCGGTTTTGGATGAATTTCTCAAATGTTCTTTTAACCGTACCAAGTATTACGCTTAGTCATGCCAATGTATTTTTGTCCTTGCACTCACAGGTTACTTCGTAAACACCTGGACCATAGATCGGATCTACATAATAGGCTTTATATTTAGTAAGTTGCTTTTCAATACTGATAGGTGGTCTTTCAGATGCATTAATACCATATTTTGCAAATGTTTTCCTTAGTTTTTCAGTAATATCAGGAAATGTATAGGAATGGACACCCACTTATCATCATTTGTACTAGCTTGTTGATCATTTTTTAAATTGTGTTTGGTTTTGTTGTAGATTTGTAGCATAGTGTTCCTATCATAACCGTTTATTATATCAATATTGATGATTTGTTCTATTTCACTATTTAGGTCAACCAAGTTAGTGAAAAACTACAAGGGCTCTTCCGAAAAAATTGGCCCGGATGCTAAACTTTAAGCTATTGATATGAAAAGAATTGGCACTGTAAACCTGCTGTTGCCTTCCTATAAATCTTAATTTGAAACTTATTATTATGTTTTGTTCATGTTCAACTGTGAACCGAACGTTTGGATGTTTTGTGGTGCTTCTAATGTTTTGTAATGCTTCTAATAAAAAATCCAATTCTTCTCGATGTTTGTAAATTATTAAAGTGTCATCGACATACCTAAAATATTTTATGTATTTTAGCCTATCCGACTGTAAAATTTCCTCTTCAAACCTGTAGTCATCATTTTCAAATTGAAAAACGTTATTTAATAAACAGATTTTAAGTAAAGTAACCAGTTCATTTATTTCAAAACTACCTAACCCATTCTTTTTCGAGAAGCTATTGGACACTTTCTATTGTCAAATCAATAGGAATTGAGGGGTACATGTCTACTATATCTATGGAAGCCAATTTAATTTTCTTGGCATTAACTAACGAATGTAATTGTAACCTAACCTCTTCGTTATTTCTAACAATATGTTTGAATTGGTTCTTATATTAACCTAAAAAATAGGATAACCATTTGGCCAGACGAAAACCGGGATGATTTTGATCTGAAATGATAATTCTCAAAGGCATACAAATTTTGTAAATCTTTGGCAAACCATATACAATTGGCATTGAAGGAGCCGTTATAATTAACTGTTTCGCCAAATCTGGATCAAACAACAACGAATTATTTATGTGTGTTCGTGTTATTTGTCAATTTCATTTGTAGGATTTTTTGCAAGTTTGGTGTAACCATCACCTAAACGATGTACAAGG
Organism: Lepisma saccharinum; assembly: GCA_022664845.1. Classification (NCBI taxonomy): domain Eukaryota; kingdom Metazoa; phylum Arthropoda; class Insecta; order Zygentoma; family Lepismatidae; genus Lepisma; species Lepisma saccharinum. Next base: position 15,609 of record JAGDQP010023893.1, on the reverse strand, counting down.
GTTTGTGTAACGAAACATATTTATTACCTTTATCAGCATTAATAATCCAACAATTATTAGCATCAAGCCAATTTTTCAGTTGAGCGGTAAGTTTATGTAACTGGTCACGAAATTTGGTACGGAATCTGCCATGATGTTTCAATATGTATTGACCTAACTGTAATAAACATTCTTGCTTGAAAGTGCGTTTGTTGTTTTGTTCTTTGATTAATCTACAGGCAGTTTCAACAGAATAGATGATTTGTGGCATAGGTACTGTGGTAGGTCTGAGCGCAAATTTTATTCCATTCTTAAATATCAGTAAGAATTTGTCAGGGACCTGAAGTTGAGGGGTATTCACAATATAATCACCAATCTTGGCTTCCCTATTCTGTTGTCTGTTTGATGTTAACCAACTACCGCCTAAATTGAAAAGTTTCTTCTTGAATGTGTATTCCTTACTTTTAAGGACTTTCTGGTGCTGAATGAGGTTATATATAATTATTTACTTCAAGCTTTTTCTTTTTCTGAAATCTGACTACAATTTTTATTTGTTCCTTTTGAGAAAATATATTGGGTGATTCGTCGAATTCTTGAATTCGTTGGACATTCCGTAAGCCTGAAATATATGTTAAGCGGTGACTTTTTGTAGTCTACATTCTGCTTCTCAACACTTTCTTCTCGATAACACATTCTAACTACGAACCACTCCTACATATCTTAGTTTCAGTTGACGTGACGTCGGCATTACCTATATTCCCCACACCCAAGGTTTCACTGCCTTTGAACAATTTCTCGATACACGGTTGACACAATCTTTTCACGGGACGTCTGGAGACACAATACCTTAATTCCACGCCTCTTAAACCTTTCACCTGCCATCGCTATATTAATGACATCATCTCACGACTGGACTCACGAACATGAGTTACTGGCAGCATTTTTGCAAGATCTCAACTGCACCTTTCAGGTCAAATTCACTTGGTTCTTCTTCATGGAACACATAACTTTCATAAATGTGGATGTCTTCAGAAACAATCGATCTGAGATCTGCGTCCACATCAAACCTACCAACAGCATGTAATATTACAATTTCAGTAACTCCCGTCCATACCATACCAAGAGCTCTCTCCCATGTGCTCCTGTTATCCAGGGCACCCGCATATGCTCCTCTGACGATCTACTTCAAAATTATTTCCGTACCATCGCCTCAACCGTGTATACGTCAGTCACCACCTCATCCGTAAACAATTGGTCCATGCCAAGAATCACCAAATCTCTAACCGGCCTTCCCGCGAAGCTCCCTCCGTTCCCAATCCTCTCACTCAGCCAATCTAGCATTCGGGTACTCCAAAAACTCTTCAAACTAACGCATTCCATTCTGACTGCATCACCTGAGACTGAAAAAGTTTTCCACTCATACCCAAAAATAGTCTACCGCAGACCCCGAAAAACAAAACTGACCAGAAATGGACTCATATAGCCCCCTCCCCACAAACCGGTTAAGTGCAATAAACCCCGCCTGCAGAACCTGCCCTATTTTTGATCCCAGTCGGACCTCCGAACATCCTGTTACACATGTTGGAGAAACCCAAATGCATTAAACAATCTACACCAACAACCACCGTTACTTCTAGAAATCACAACTACCTCATTTCCCCATACCAGAACACACTTCATATTATGGTCATACCATAACACGAAACCTTCCATGTTAGGATCCTGAAGTCTCAATCCTGAGTCACCTTCATCAGCCAGGAAGAGATGGGAGCAGACATCCATCGCTTTTCTCCGCCAACCATGAATCCGGCCTTAACTGCATGTAACTCTCTGCAGCGCAGTTGTTGTTCTTAGATCCTTCCTTATTCCATCCTCTCCTTCCTTCCGTCTTTCATTTTATTTTTTCTTTATTCTCTATTTTATTTCCCTTTATCTTCATTATTATTATTATACCCCTTTCCCTGCTGATTCTTCATCCTCTTATTTCTTTAGGAAGCCTCTTACCAATTCCTAGCAACCTCCGCACACTTCTTCGCCATTTGGAGTTTTCATCGGTCCATTTAGTTATTTTTCCGGCTCCATAACCTGGCCACTCTGTTACTTGGCGTCAGATGGCAACATGCCCGGTCCCTAGCACCAGTTCTCTCTGTCCGTCTAATCTCCCATTAAATGAACACGCCTTTGGCTAAACGTTGCCGCATTTCCATTGCGTTTGTAAAGTTCATGCGCGCCTGTCTTTGCATTCTGAGATGTAAGTAACTTTTCTTTCTACCTTATTTTATCATCTTACTTACGCACCTAATTGAGCACCTACGGCACGAAACCTGAGGTGTGATGGTCAGTACCACGCTCGACCGCCTTTACCTTCCCAAAGTGCTAAGGAGTACCAAGGACACTCTGGTATTCAATTTGATAGGAGGATAAGAGCACCTCAGAGCGCCAGGCATGGGAACACTACAAGAGAAGTCTCCAGTGTCTTGGCCGGGATTTGAACCCGGGCCGCCCGATTCGTAGTCAGACGCTCTGCTCCCTGGGCCACGGAAATTCCATGAATTTTATACTACTAAAAATAAAAATAGGCAATTAGAAAGTCTTGTATCGCGACAATTTCCTCGAATACTTAACAATTTTTCAATATAGCAATGTAATGATGTTTTAACTTGCTTGTTCGATTTTTTTTTTTTTTTTTTTTTTTATTTTTTGTACGAGGATTGATTTTCCACCTGGATATTGGAGCTCCTCTTCTCACCAGAGTAGTAAATCCTGATTTTTGTAGTTTTATTTCTGTAATGATAATGTAGAAAAGTAGCGGTTCTGATAAACGAGACGCTGCATGATAGTTATTGTGACATCGCTATTTTCGCTTCTTTTTTCATTTTTCCTAAGTTCCCATTACAACATTTATTTATACGAAATTAAACCTATAATTATATTATACAATTTTTGACAATAATTACAGTTGGATGTTGAATAAGATTTTGATTTTGACATACAATGCAGACCACTAACCTAGCATTACAAAAATGTAAGTCTTGTATAATAAATACAGTTTTGAAGTAGATATAACATTGTGATTTTAAGTTTGATGACATAATAGAACGATATGACAGAAGTCTATTATAAATTCCTCTTTTTGTAAATTAATTAAGATGACCATTCGTCCCCGAAATAACATTTCCGTCCTCGATTTCCAGAAAATGTAAATAACAAGAACAACAACAACAACAATAATAATAATGCCTCAACCTTGAAGAAATATTTTGCCAGCAAAACCCAGTTCCACGGAGAAAAGCACGTACCTTACAACTACCGGTCACCAAAGACAATAATATTCCCCATAATAATGTGAAATGGTTAGTGAATGGCAGCAATGTCCCTATGAAGAGATTATTTTCTCTCATGAACTACATGTTCACGGAGGAAAAGTCGGAAATGAACATTAAGTCCATTCCGGCAATGTTAGTAGTACAAAACAAGCTTTAATATATCATGTTTAACTTTTAGTGAACAACTTAGAACCCTGAGTTACTAAAGAAGATGTATTCCAGCAAGAATCATTTAAATAATAAACGTATTTAAAAAAATACTTTCTAATTGTTAAAATATGTGCTAGTACAACAACATTTGTGCCAGTTGGAATACATAGGTTGTATATTCAAAATTTTACGTATCCCCGAAAAGACAATGGAAAAAATTGTCAGTTTAATTAAGATATCACCTGGCTTTAACATGTTTAAATTATAATAAAGAGGGTAACACCGATGGGTAATTGAATCTATAGTTACGTATTGAAATGGTATGTTTTGCTTCACCTCGGTCACTAAAGACTTTTAATGATTATTTTATTCTACGAAATGATAGTTTCCACTCGTTTGTACAAGTGACAGTAAATATGACAACCCCTAGTGACTGGCTATAAGCAATATTGACAACGAACAATTCACCTGTAAGCACAGAGCATGACTTGTATATGACAAGCTAGAGAGCCTCTGAAGGAAAAGCCCATCGCAATGTCTTTCAAACAAACTATAACCTGTGGGATGAATGTTTCTCACAACAAAACAAATTGTTAACATACCTACAGGTACCAGAAAGAGATGACAGATTGTTACTCTTTCTTTCTTTCTTTCTTTTTTTTTAACTTACTGAAATCAGAAAAGGAAACTTCAGAACCCGGACGATAAGGCTAATAACGCCACGCTCTACAGCAATTTCCATAAAGTGAAACGTCAGTCTTCACCACTGAACACCTTCCCCGACAGCTTAAACTGATGCAATATATCACTTGTCACTACTTATTTACAGTAATCTATTGCACTTACGTTCACGAAAGACATGCTTGTTCCTAACTAAGGTACAGACACGGATTAGCCAACTTGCGCGAAACTGAATCTTCTACACTGATCCTCAGTTGAACAGCCATTGGACCTGTTCGTCGTATTCAACATTGTACGCTTATTTAAACAAGATTAGGTTTTCTAGTTTGTGTTGTATTTTGTCTTTTAGATCATTCTTTCAATTCGAATAACCCTGTTACGGAAGCTGGAGGGTACTCGAGAGGTATCACGAGACAAAGCCGAAGTTATGAACACACTAAATTTCTGAGCTAGTACTAAGTGTAATATTATTTTCCATAGTTTTGAAGAAGTATCCAACGGAAAAGCTCTAATTTAGAAATTCATAGTAATCAAGAAAACAAAATGTTCTTAATTACGTGTTTCTACCACGTTGTTCGGAAATAAATGGCCGTTTTCAGAACGCACACTACTACTACGTTTACAGAACAAACGTGTTACATTCAAAATAGTCTCCGTATGCAGCGGCACATCTCTGCCAACGATTCCCAACGCTCTCAAACTCGTCCATGAAGAATCATGGCTCCCGTAAGGCAATGAAGTCGAAAGGTACTTAACGCTTTTTGCAACATGGAGTTTAGCGATGTATGCTAAGAGCAGAGGACCCTTCCTAATGATCAACGATGTCTCCTTTTTAAACAACTGCTGGTGCATTTCGTCAATTTCTGCACAGAACATTAAAGCTGTAATGGTTTCAACAGGATCAAATAACTTGTAATGGACAACACCCAGTGCTGTCTACCATACTAACAATAAAATCTTTTGTCGAGTCAAGTTTGATTTTGGAAAGTGTTTGGGAGTTTCACCAACGTCCAACCACATTGACCACTTCGCTTGCAATTATCGTACAAGATCCACTTCTCATCACACGTCAAAATACGATCAAGTAGGGCAAGCACATATCCAGGAATTGGTTTTGGGAGGGGATCCAAGGCGTGTTTAGACACGAAATGTATGTTAAACATATGTACTTACGACTAAAATTATACTAATTCTACCTGAAACTCTGAAGCCCCCCCATACCCTCCTCCTAAATACGTCCCTGGAGTAGGGACTCACTGTGGTGATGAGTCAACAGGTTACTGCAAAGTCAACCCACCGCTGTTTGTGATGCTCTTTCAATTCATGCGGTACCCAGATTTCCAGTTCTTCGCTTTGTCTATTTGATAATTGAACTGGTTGAACTGTTGGGTAAGTTTCCTGACAGTGGTGCATGACTTTGCTTCTATCCTGCCTTTTAAGCGTCGTTATTCCTCCTTGACTTCAGTTCCCCACCTTCATCTTTGGAGAGACTGGTCCTATGCACGAAATTTTGCAAAGAGGTGATGCACTGTTCGTTCTGAAATTGAGTCTATGACCAATCCCCCTCTCCACTTACAGTATGTTTCTTGCTCCCATATGTCTCCGTTTGAACAAATGTAACAAAATTACCCGTAAATTGCACCGCTCCAACATGTTGAACGGAGCAGTATAACACTTCATATGGTGTGAAGACTACTTGTTGCTCTGATCTTCAACGGGTATTATTCACAGTTATACTGGTATACTACAATAGGAGGCAGGGAGGGTTGAATGTGGAGATTGTGTATTTTGGCCGCTTATTTCAGAACAACCTGGTAAATAATAAAAATGTACTGACATGAACTTCACACACATTTGCAAGAAAAAATAAATAAATTAAACTTACTTTTTAAAATTGCACTAACTCACTCTATGGTTTACGGAATTGCCAAGTTAATCGCCGCAGTAACAAACGTTTGCTACTAGATTCTATCCTGGGCAACATCAAGCCAATTTTCATCTTGAACATCTACCGCTCGAAGATCTCTTCTAATATTCTCATCTCAACGAAGTCTCGAACTTCCCAACGGCATCCTTCGCTCCAGCTTGCCAACCACAATGAAATATATAATCTTCGTTTCTCCCCCATCCGAGCAACATAGCTTATCCATCTTAGCCTTCGTGATTTCATTATTCTTATAATGTCGGGTGAATCAGTCAGTCTGTGGAGTTCTTCGTTATGCAGTCCCCCCAGCCCCACCTCTCCGGTCAGCTCGTCCCGTTTCGCCCCGTTCACCTTTCTCAAACCCTTATTTTCAAACACACGTAATTTATGTTTAACTGTCAGAGTCGTACTCCAACTTTCACAACAGTAAAGTATTACCGGCAGAGTAGCCGTTCTGTATATTTTCAATTTCACCTTTCTTGATATTAATGGCGAGGTTAAGAGTTTCCGGACTGAATAGAAACATGCGTTGCCCGATGCTAAGAGACTCTTTATTTCTTCCGTGACCGCGTTCTTGCTAGACACATATGTTCCCAAGTATTTAAATTTATTTAATATGACCTCATTTCTCATCGCAAGCTTCTAGTAAGACATCGGTGCTACTTTGTAGTGCATCTTTACCGTCTCCTATTAAATCTACATCATCTACTAAACAGTTGGTTTAAGCCATTCAATGTAGGTCTCGTTTTTGTCCTTTTTTTTTATTTATTAGAATCGCACATTCTGAAGCAAAGTTAAACAGTAGTGGTGGCAAAGTATCAATCCGCTGCAAATTTCGAAACTATCTGACATATTATTACCTACACGTATTCTGGTTATGGGATCGCTGAGACACATCCTTACTAGCTGAACACGCTTTCTTCGGAATTCCAAATCGTACCACGATATTGTATAGTTTTCCCCTTTTGAAAGAGTCATGTGCTTTCTTAAAATCTATGAACAACTAGTGAACTGTCCCATTGTATTCCCACTTCTACTCTAATATTTGTCCCAAGGCGAAAATCTGATTCAACGTAGATCTACTTTTTTTTTTTTAATCAACATTGGAGGGCTCCATTATTTCATCTACGTATACGCTTAAGCGTGTTAGCAGGATATTACTCAATACTTTGCAACATGTTGGGAGTAACGAGATTCCGCGGTAATTATTAGTTAGATTTATAGCTTTTTATATAAATCGGAACTATTCTTTTGGAAGCTCCTCCTTTCTCGACATAGCATTTATACGGTGCCTTGACTAGTTCTGTCTCTCCCACTTTAATTAATTCGGATTAGGATATTGTCCACTCCTAGTGATTCGAAAATTTTAAATTTCTTTATCGAAATTTCAACATCAATTTCGAAATGTTCGGGCATCCACAGTTCTGCGGTATGGATTTTAAATTCCTTCCGTTTGTTCTCCTGTGTGGATTAAGAAGCTTGTCGAAATAGCTTTTCCATACATCAAGATTTTCTATCGGGTCCGCCTGAAGATCCCCACGTTCATTTCTAATCATCCCTAGATTGTTCGGTAACCTTTTCTTCACGATTTTACCCCTTCGTAAAGATCTCTAATGTTATTTATCTTACAGCTTTCGTCTATCTTCTGAATTTTCTGCGTCAGATATTTTCGCGTTATGTTTCTAAACCCGCGTGTGGCGTTACGTTTCGCGTTATTGCAGTAGTTAGCATTTGCTTCCGATTTATTGTTTAGTCATCGCTGCCTTGCTTTTCTGTCGTTTCTTCTCACCTACACGTTCTTTTGCTGCATCCTTTACAGTGTCACGAATTCCAAATTCAGTGTTACTAATGTCATCTTCATTTTTACTCAAGTCGGCTAAGATTTCGATTTAGTAATCTGCTTTTACGCCCGGGTTATCTAATAGTTTTACTTCGAATATCCGTTGCTCTGATCCTTTGCTTTCCCTCTTCGGGATGCACAATTTTTCCCCTCACTTTTGCTATCACTAACTGATGGTCAGTAACACCATCCGCTCCTCAGTA
>JAGDQP010023892.1:9514-28603 GCA_022664845.1 Lepisma saccharinum | reverse complement strand
TCACGGAATGAACGAAAAGCACTCCCGCTGTCGCCAGTGATCCTCCATTTGAGAGAAATGAAGAATTTTCTTCTGCCCGATGAGAAGCGCCTGGTGAGAAGAACGTACTGCGTTATCCACTTGTTGCTCCGGAGAAAGAAAGCGCTTCTGCCCCCACTACACATAAAACTTGGTTTGATGAGGCAATTTATTGTGACCCTACCCACCGGCAGTGCTGCGTTTCATTACCTGCAGGTCAAATTTCCAAACAAGAGTGCGATCTGACATATTTGGCGGCCCTCAAATTTCAGCCCTGATGCAGGACTAGCATTTCACTGCAACAAAGAGTGATTAGCACAAAGAAGTTTGGCTCGCTTTGCAAAAAGTAGCGGAAAACGTTCTGGGGAACCATAAGGCTGCAAACTACGTGGAACTTGTGAATGACATCCTGGACACCTTTAGAAGATTGGGTTATAAAATGAGCGTTAACGTTCATTTCCTCCACAGCCATATCTCTCACTTCCCAGACAATCTTGGCAAATTCAGCGAGGAACACGGTGAACGTTTTCACTAAGGCATTAAGACAATGGAATCCCGATACCAAGGGCACTGGAATGCATCCATTTTGATGCGCTCAAGACCACCACGCATGAGTGTACTGAACAAAAACAGTGGGACCATTGTTACTTTCCTGTATCATCATGTAGCAGGGACAATGTTATAAATCGGTGACGAGTGGAAGATGATCTAATCCTAATTTACAACACGCGTTACTATTTTCATGAAATGCTCGAACTTCAACACCTTTGCGCATAAAGCTTCCTGATGGATAACGCAATGATACGATAAAAATTTGGGAAAAGATTAGTCCTTAGCACAACAACCAAGATAACTATCAGGGGACGGAACTGCTACTGCGAACGACGTAAACGTAAATAAATAAATAAAAAAAAGGAAAATACGAAAAAGAAATGGACACTGAAACGTAACTATGGATGTAAAGCGCTGGCTGGCAGTTTCGTTACGTTCTAGATTAGTACAGTACCAATTAAAATAAAGAACATTTATATGGTTTCATTTTTTTAAAAGTAAAACAAACAACTTCCTTTTGTTTCATCCATCAACTTCATAATTCCGTAACAAATCATTTGCTTTATTATCATGTAAAAGATACAAACTTAGTAGAAGCTTGTGAGTAGAACGTATACAGGTGAACGTAGAAAAGAAACAAAATAAATATGGTAAGCCGCCGAAACACAGAAGATGAACGAAATTGAGATATATTAATTAAGAAAGAGATCATAAAGGAAGTAAATAAATTTAAATGTTTGGAAATATATAGGTGACAAGCAGCAACGAGGTCACGGAAGAAATAAAAAAGTAAGTTAGCATCGAGAAACGCATGTTTCTATTCAGTCAAGACACTCCTAACTTACCGATTCATATCAGCACAGCTAAAACTGAAAATATACAGAACTGTTATTCTGCCGGTAATACTTTCTGGTTGTAAAAGTTGGGAGTACGACCAAGGCAAATGATCATAAATTGCGTGTATTCCCATTTTGACAAATAACCTTGTGTGTGGTAAATATTGAAATTAACAGAAAAAATAAATGCCGCCGAGACCGGAACTCAAACCCGGATCTTCCAGTTCACGACTGACTATGCTGTCCATTAATAAATGGTGTGGTGGTGATGTAATGAACAGCATACTCAACCGTTAACTGGGAGATCTGGGTTTAAGTCCCGGTAATGGCAGCTGTCAATTATTCATAAGCTGCTTGTTTGAAAATAAGGTATTGGAAAAGTTACACGGGCAAAATGGAACGAGATGCCCGGAGAATGGAGAAGACTGCATAGTGAAGAACTCTACACAATGTATGGTTCACTCAACATTATAAGAATAATGAAATCACGACGGCTAAGATGGGCAGGCCATGGGGCTCGGATGGTGGAAAAACGAAGATTATATTGCATCGTAGTTCGTAAGCCGGAGGGAAAGAGGCCGTTGGGAAAACCGAAACGTCGCGTCGCTGAGATGACAATATTAGAGGGTTACAGCTAGCTAAAAAGATACAAAAGGATAGGTTCAATACTGACTAAGGATGATACCAAATTTTAAGGTTAATTAAAACAAAATTATTTAGAAATTGATAATTGTTTCCTACAATAATGACGGCTCAAGTATTGATAATAGTGGCACAACGGAAGCGTCCTTTTCTCGTAGTTGGTAGGTCCTGGGATCAACCGACCACCTAGCTACATTGCTTTCCCTCGTCACACGAGACGAATGCTGAATCAGTAACTTGCCCTCCTACACACAGAATCATTACGACGAGGTAAGAAGTCTTAAGATGGTACAACGTACATAAAAACAATGTTTGTTTATTTATTTTTATTTTATTTTTTAAGGACAAAGTACTAAATTCCAAGAAAGCAATGTCAGCTTTTGTGGGGAGAACAGGGCTGTAAAATCTTCGTTAACGTCTCAACTATTTTTCTTTTTAATTTCTCGCATGAATTCAAGCGTACTTTATTGGTGCAATCCACAAATCACGACTTTAGTAGGTGGCATTCATCTCGTCAATGCTTTACGTAAAACGAGGACGTGATGTAAAGATTGTTGTTAATTATTTTGTTCAGTGAATCAAAAATAAGCTGGGATTTTCCCTTATAAAGACGACTAAAAAAAAAAAAAATCCACAGCAGGATATAGCAACCCACTCAACACGACCTAGAGTATGATCTCAACCAACGACACAAACATCATACAATATAATATTGAAATACCATGTAATCTATTTTGGAATAATGATGTCAAGAGAGCGGAAGACCTTGTCATGCCCTATGTCCTCCTTCACGGCAATTCACATCTACGAGGGAAGCGGCGGCAATGCTTTTAGAAACAATTTTACAAAAGTAACAGTGAACAGTGTTGCTAACAGTAGAAAATTAATAAATAGCCTATAATATTGCTTCAGTAAGGAAATTTTTTTAGTAAGTCTAGCTAAAGTTTGTATAGAAACTAGCTCAATCCCTACATCAACAAGAGACAATATTTTTTGGTAATTAAATGAGAATTCAAAGTTCCTAGATGTTATTACAAAGTGGCTTAAATGGCAACACTAATTAACACCGTAGGTCTCGTTATGCAATAAAATTATAAAAATTTAATGGAAAAAGGTGTGGCCAACATCATCTTAACTCAGTGTTTCTACACCACGATACTTTGTTGCGTTAAAATTTACAAACAAAAGATTTGAACTTGCTTGAACGAAAGTTCTCAATAAAATCTGCCCAAAGCATGATAAATTCGAAGCTGTTAATAACGATGGCGTATTTACAACTATACAGCTTACTATGAACAACACAAAACATATAAGAAACTTCAGTGTAGGAGTGAATTGAAAAATCCACTCCAGCTTCAGTTTAGATTTATCGATATCTCTATTTCTTTAACCAAATGTAAATGCTCTTCCCTTCCCCTACATAAAGATGAAATTCACTCATGCATGAATAACTAATGTTGTTGAAGAGAAACCATATAATGGTATTGATGACACCACAGAAATGTATTTTGTGTTTGCAGTTTTACTAAAGTGGGAGAAGACGGAAATGAAAGGAGGGATGGGGAATAATGACGTAATGTCGTATGCACTGTAATTCATGGTGATGTGACATTATTTTACATTTTTTCTTTCTTGCACAATGTTTTCTGTTTCTCTGCAATGCAACACAAAATAACAATAGAAAAAAAATAATTTCCGTATTCCGGAGTAAGTTTAAACATCTTCTAAATCAAATATCGAAAAACACCCCGAAAAAAACATGAATACCCAAAATATAGTAAAATACTCCTTCAAGAAACCGCGTGGAAACTTCGTATTAGATGGGAAACAACCAAGTATTCTCTCGTCCAAATCAATAAGTTCTTAGGTCTCCACATGTTTTCTTCAAAACCACAGACATGTGGAAGGAATCTCTGTAGTTTCGACTCAAACGTTTCCACTTGTTTCATTACTATTATTCCCTTTCTTTCTCTTTTTCTTCTTTCTTCCTTTTTTCGACCACTTTTCGCTTCTATCATCTGCTTCGAGAAAGTGGCAACGATGGAGAAAATTTCTCGTCGGAATCTTTCTGGCGGTTGCATCAATGTTTGGTTAACCGCAACTGATAGGGGGTCCGGCTCCTTCAGCGAAGGCTTTCATGATCTAGGCCCTACAATACCACGAATAAATAATACAATTTATAATTTTGATGTATAAAATAGCATTTTTATTGAAAAGTTCTTATACATGAACGAAATTTTAATCGCCCAAACAGTAATAAAAAGACGTAGTTCAGTTTGTAGAGCGTTCGCTTCGCATTCTGGAGTCTTAGGTTCGGTACCAGCGCCCGATCATCCTGACTTACGTGTTCCAGCGTTACCCTCAGTCATCCAGGCAAATGTCGGGATAGTATCTTCAACTTAAACCGTGGCTGACTTCTTCGTACAATTTTTCTCTACCGCATCTCGGGTGGCGCCATAGATGCCAGAAGGAGAATGCTTAGAATGAAATTCGAAGCACGAAAAGGAACTTATTTTACAACAGTCCTTATGATTCAGCAAGTTATTGTTGATAAAGAGTAGTTTTCGTCATGCTTACTTAGACGAAATGTCACTTCCTATTTATCCGACACAGAAAGAGATTTCCGTTTAAAACTTATTCTAATCACAACCACTTTAGTGTACCAAGGACAACTAGGAAGTAACAAACAACTCTCTTCAAAATTAGCCGAGTGTAATGCTGTGTGAAATTGAGAGACGTAATCTGCATAAAACTCACTCACACTTTCTTCGATTACTGAAAATTATGGAAAGACAAATGGGAATATTACTATTTTGCGAAGCTTTAAAAGTAATAAGAATTTTAGAGAATTCATTAGTAGAAAATACTGACCGTCCAGCCAATGACGTCATAATCTGCTAATAGTCAAATACTTCAGCTAAAAATGATCCTCTAAAACATTTATTACTTTATAATAATTTTCATAGCCCCTATTATGTCCGCTTTTCAAAATTTTACTATTGACTTTAGTTGTCTTTTTGTACGCTAAGGAAACCCAAAGGCCAAGACACGAATGGATGAAGAAGACTGAACTGGCTTTGAAGGACCCATCGGCAGAATGACGACGATGACAATGATGCTGATATTAATGAGTTAAACCTCTGACCGATTTGGTTTACCTCAACCGGTATTACGAAACTCAGAAATGCTTCTTTCTATCCATGCAATTAATTCAAACGTTCTTACTTCTATTTACAACAACTATACAGCAGCAACACTTTTCAAGACATTTTTATCAATAGCAACGTGTTGCCAATTTGCAGCTGGTTCGATTCTCGGTAAAACCCCAGGCACTTCTTGATTTTGACCTACCATGTCAGTCAGGCGAGGGAGCTTGACTTAAAAAGTAGCAGACATTCGTTCAGAAAGCTAGATAAAGGGGTGGTCGGAGACCTTGCGCTGACCATGGCACTATAGCCGCCATTGGCACTCCAGAACATTATATCGTGAACTGATACTCTAAATACTGTCATTAAGCTGAATACTTCCTTCCTTTCGTTTCGTTTAGTGACGCCAAGGCAGTATGGGACAGCCCAGTTTACGCCTAACGCCCGTATTCCATCCACTCTAATCCCCCCGCCCTTATTATCCAAAATCCAAGGGACGATTTTTAGGGATACAACACTGGCAGAATTTTAATTTCTGTACTTTATCAGACGTTTTATAAACTAACCACAACAAGGCATCCCGCCAACCAAGAATCTATAGTATGCGATATGACTATTATGACTATCTCATCTGGTATTGAGAAGCAATCCAGATTCCTACCTTTGCATGAAAATTGTTGTGTTCTTAATAATACATTATTCATTAGCCACCACATTGTATTATTACATTCCTTTAAATTTTAATATTCAGTTTGAACGCATTCATTACTGAATTCGCAATGACTGAATGGCATTGCAAATGCCTAAAACAACACGTTGAAGAAGATGTCACCACTGGCAGTGTGACTCACAACACACACAGCAGAATAATAAAACAGTGACAGACATGAACTCTATGGCTCATACGATGAAAAAGCGACTTTCTTTTAGGTGGCGCAGAACATTAAAAAAAGAAGCAAATACACGCATAAACAGGGAGTGACTCATTCACATCGAAAGTGAACTCAGGTTATTAGTTCCAGAAAACTTCTGTGTTTACCATAATCAATAACATAATTCGTCTTCAGTCTTTTGCCACTTTTTATTCAAACGACGTCTTGATGCATATTTCTATCTTTTTTTTTCATACTCAACAACAAAGGAATCCATGAAGCTTAAGTGATCTATCTAGTAGTTACAGTCGCTAACTTCAGCCTGACGATGTTGTTCAGGGCTTCTATCAGTCTCACTAGGAGATCCGATTTTGGACAGCCAACAAAATTATCTACGGGTTCAGACTTTCTTAGAAGACCGAAGTCCGGACATTGCATGCAGACCCACAGCCAAAACATAAACTGTAGAGAAAAAGCAGAAAAAATTTGGACGACCAAACCGATCATGATTTATTTCACCTGCTATTTACATACATAAAAGCAGAATTTTAGGGAACTAGGAGCAAAGAAACTTTTAGAGCGGGGCCGATCCTCTAGTTTCATGAAAATGCATGGAATAAGTTGTACAAGTAAAAATCCACTCGTCAAAAAAATAAATAAATAAAAACCTTCTGTTCTTGAATAACGAACGCAACAGGAAAATCTGGTGAAGACACTACTCAGGTCTCTTTCAAGCTGATGTATTACATTAATTCTTTCACTATAATTCTAGTCGTTTCAGCAAGAGGCAGCAGCAGGCACAAAACATTTTCATTTTTACATGAAACGTTTACACATTTGAAGAAGAAGTAATAATGATTTCACTCCATTGTTTCGATATATATACTTAATAGGACACCCAATCTAATAGGCTTTGTAAAGAGACTGTACATATGAAAAAAAAAAAAAATCTTCTTAGAAACAATTGTTATTATATTTGAAAAATGCACCAACTCCCAGGTGTCTGTATCTGTGTGAAAGGCTAAAACCACGCATTTAACCCCATATGTGGTATCATTTGAAAGCTTATGATGTGATGGCTTTACATAAATTTGAACGGTCTCAATCAGTTGCCATTAAGACTCCACGAGCGAAAAAAAACGCATTTCCGACTGTCTGTGACTTTTTTCTCGAAAACCACGCCCTCCATCTCCATATACGTATGTGCTGTATGAAAAAGCTTATAATGTGGGAATTTCACATAAACTTGTAGTTTTGATCGGTTTAACCATTGGGGAATCAAGGAGTGAGGAAAAGATATGACCTTGATAAGCTCAACAAGCAACACCAACAATGAACATAGTTTATTTTTTAACTAAAAATTTAAAACGGCACATTTTGTTTTTCTATTGTCTCATATCTTACATTGCTTGATCACGATCAGTCAGTGGTAGCTGGAAATTAAATATTACGCGGCCGTAGGGCGTTCCTAGTAAGAATATTAATAAAAGCACGGAAAATAGGACAACCTACTCGCCATTAAACCTTTTCTCACCAACAGCAGGATATCTCTTCCAGTTCTTTACTTTTTTACTTACGAAAAGAAAAATACAATGAAAGAAAACAAAGAACATCATAAAGAAAAAAAAACAAGTGGTACTGAGACGTTATATACACAGCTATCTAACAAAGAAACAAAACGGAAGAAAATATGGTGTCACATACATAATTAGACTCGTGTCACATAACAGAATTAGACCTGTAATGTTAATGAAAACGACAAATTGATACAAGAATTTGTTTTTCTTCTTCTTTAATTTAGAGTGTGTATATTATCTCTGTTTCATCCACACTATTAACAAGTACAAACGAAGAATGTGGCTAACATAATCAAAAGATGTCCCAGATAGGTTTGTCGAACAGAGTTCTGGGACCAATAAACATAATATATATATATATATTACAAAGTTCAGTCCTACGTTATGTGTGACTTCGAACGTAGCTGACTGTTCAAATCCTACGTAACTTAAGTTTCTGTTGCATTGTATTGGTAATCAGCTTGCAAATCTCGTGTTCAGTCGGTAAATGGTGAACTCCCAACTGAACGACCTGTGTTCCAATCTCGCTTCAGGTTTCTATTTTTACATGCTTTTTCTTTAATTCACAATGGTTCATCGTGTCCTCAAATCTTGCAACATTAATTTATTAACTCATTACCCGGCGTCATACAATGATGAAATTTTTCACAGCGACGTGTGAGAATACAATATTCTAATGTTACTTTCAAGTATTTATATGTACGTCGCTATATTTTAAAACCATATTTCTTTTAGTAAGAACTTCTTTATCCTAAAATAAATACTAGCCCACAACGATGTTGCGTTTAACTGGTTGCAGAACACTTTAGGATTTTGGGTGACAAAACCTCAGTTTGAGAAAAAGTATCAAACACCGAAATTACTCCAAAAAAAAATAATAAAAAGAAACTTTTTAACAGCCTACTTTACTTAAACAATTCGTACTAAAATGTAAAAAATAATTTTGTTTATCCATGACTAAAAATAAAAGCATGGGGCGCGTCAATTGAAGAATTTATAAAGTGATTGTCTATAAGAGCGCGCCCCATGCTTTTCTTTTAGTCATGAATAAACAAAATTATTTTTTAATTTTTACGAATTAAGTAAAGAATGTTATTTAAAAAAAATCTATTTATTATTATTATTATTTTATCTCTTACTCCCAATATCCCTGAGAAACTGAATATCATTTTTATTAGTGAAGTTATTGGGAATTTCCATGCAGCTAGGTTACCTGGCTTCTTGCAGGAATGTTTAGGAAAATGTTTCATAGTGCAGAGTGACGTAAGAGCCACTTCATTCACGCCGCTTATCCTGGATGAGCTTTCATGGGATCTTCCTAGTTCTAAAATGCGAACCAAGGTCTCTGCCTTTATCATTCCTTTCCTCTCCAGGTGTGGTCGCCAAGAAACGTCATCTGTTTGTAAGAAGTTTAAACGATAGATCCATAGTTTCATTAATGTGCATTTAATTACGTTGGAATAGCAGCTCCGCGAGAGCCAACACAAACCACATTATAACTTGCTCTGGCAATCGAATGCAAGTTAACTGCTAAAGATGTCTCATTATAATTTGAAACATCAGATAAAAGCAAACCGCTAACATCACAGAGAACGCCAAACGGTGAAACCTTTCTCTATGTAAGTAGAGAACAGGAATACTCCCTTTCCCTACGGTTTGTAAAAAAAATATATGCGTGATCCTTACACTTGCACAGAAAGGGAAAACGAAACGCAGTGAGATGAAACAGTAGTCCCTGGAGTTAGAATGTTACGGGCCAGAGAAGGAAAAGCGGAGCAAAAAAACAAGACTCAATCTAAGAAATCCTGTCAAACTTCTATCTGGGCGTCAATCTTCCAGCGTCAATCCTGTGGGGATTTAGATCTTCCTCCAGCTTTGGGGGAAAACAGGAAAGAGAGAAGGAAAAAAAAGTGGACCAAAGTAAAGGAAGGAGGAAGAGAAGGAAATATGAATTACATTTCTGTGTGATTTACGTTCTTCTTCCCGGAAAGCACCCTTAAAACTTGAATGAAGATTTCCTCTGAACCTGCAAGTCCTTCTTGGTTTCCCACTTTCAGTAGACAAAGAATCGATATGACGTTCCAAATCCACAGAGCGATCAATTTCAAATCCCATCTGAACTTTCCCTTTCTAAACTCGTGACCAAAAAAGAAATAAACACAGTTAAAAACAGACGGACACTAGTAAGCACAACAGCAGCGTCTCTGAATCATTTCCTGAACATTTCTTGCGGTTGTCTTCAATGACACTGTCGCAATGTGAGCAGTGACGACCGCTATAGCATGTTCCACAAACAAAGTGAATACGAAGAAAACCAAGGATAACAATATTTAATAACAATAATAATAATGGCAGGCGTTTTGGCAGGAGGCAGGTCTGTGACTCCATGGCTAAGGTGAATCTATAGTATGGTTTTTCATTGTCTTCCATCGAATGAAATAAAGTTCAAAGGACGGAAATTACTGTTCATTGTGTCCTCATTGGATTAAAGTTTATGAGCATGTTAGGATATATGGCAAACAGAAGTATAGTTTAGACATGTCCCCACTGGAGTTAAACCTCAGACCCCTCCATTATTAATTTTAAAGTTTATGGACATGTTAGGATAGACGGCGAACAGGAACGTCGCTTTGACATGATGTCAATAAGATGGTAAAGTTGGAAATAAAACTGGGATGACGATATTAGTTCGGAAATAATGGAGCATGGAAGAAAAATCCAGTTTTTGTGTGATATCAGGATATGAAATTAGAATCTCCAATAAACAGAAACCAGTTAGTTACTCATTATGAGACAAACTATACGCAGTGTAAACAAAAATGCATTTCTTTTAAGTCGTTTGGCACTTCAAATAAGCCAAGGTTTCGTCAATTCCGTGTGTTTTTAAATATGAGAAGATGTAAATAAACGGATTTTAACAAGAGTATATTAACAAGCGGTTCTGGAAGCCTAAGAAATAAGTAAAAATTGCTGGTGCGAGCGATGATAGGATAGAAGCTGGGTTGTCTCAGTGCTGGCCAGTGCCTTAACGAACAGCCGCTCTGCGAAGAACACTAAATATATCAATTTTCTCTCCATATATTGAATACATTTAACGCGAAAATGAGTAAGGCTCATTTTATCAGGACATATTACGACCAAAATGTATAGGAAGAAGTGTATAAAAAGTAATCGTGTGCACACCAAATGTTCAAAATTTCTCTTTTAAAAAGACATGAAAACTGCAGACA
Source organism: Lepisma saccharinum (assembly GCA_022664845.1). Taxonomy (NCBI): domain Eukaryota; kingdom Metazoa; phylum Arthropoda; class Insecta; order Zygentoma; family Lepismatidae; genus Lepisma; species Lepisma saccharinum. Next base: position 17,730 of record JAGDQP010023892.1, on the reverse strand, counting down.
CTTCTTGTACACTTTCTATACACTTTTTGCGCATAAACTAAGACAATTCAGACAACATATATACAAAACTGGACTAAAGCATTCAAGTCGTTAGTGCGTATCGTGAGGTAGGTCGACATTATATTTTACAGAACCATATAGGGTTTGTACTAGCCTCAATTCTCTCTCATTGTTTCACAAAGATAAGCAGCAGTCAGTAAACAAAACACAAGTAACAGAATGAAACCTTCAGCTGAGCAACAATGTAATACCAAAAGACGATTGTGCAAGTTACAGAAATTGAGAATATAACAGTTCAAATATAATATACAACAACTCATGTAATAGACAAAAGAACATAATTAAAACACCCAAAAGAAACTTTAATTAGACAACAACAAGTTCCATCTGGCCTCGTGAAAACATTTTGGCCCATGTGCCGGTTGATCAAAAGTTGCTGCCCTGATGTGCTCCACAATCTTCCTGTACTCACAATGCGAAATCACAACTCTATGTTAGTGAACTATCAGGACACCAACACAAACACACTGGAAAATGACTAGTTGGTTTACAAATTTATTGAATTAACACCTTTTTTCATGTGTTTAGAATAGTTACAAAATGAATAGTACCGTATAAAAGAAAAACATTCAATCGTTTACAAGAAACAATAGCAAAAAAGTGTCTGACTCACGCACATGTGTTGAGTAACACCAACTACTTTGATATGCAGGTCACATATACAACATACTGTTAGGAAATCCACTATCAAATACAGAAAAAAAAGAGAAAAATAAAAGAACACTATCACATACCGCAGAACAACATTCCACTGGAGAAAGGACACTGCCATGACAGTCACGACGGTAAATGCCCACTGTTAATTCATGATCATATTAAAAAAAAAGCCCCAAAATTTAAAGTGTAAGATGAGTCCTCAATTACACTAATTATAAAATTACACAGATAGCAACGTTCGCCTACTTTGATGGGACAGAAAAGCATGTAGGCCCTCTGGTCTTATCACTTTCAAGGTGTTCCTCTTTCGAGCACGCGAAGTGAGATAAATACAAAACTCTTTCGTAAGATTTTTATTATTTTATTACTATTTAACTGGGCCCATACCTTTAATAGTTTCCAACTTAAACTAGTAGCGCACTTTCTCGTACTTTCGTTTATTTCTTAAGCCGCATCTATTCTAGCCAGGTGTTAAGGAATTGTTTACTATCTATAGCAATGTTTTCCAACCTTTCGATATTCATCAACCGGAAAAAGATTGGGAAAACTTGCACGCACCAAGAAGATGCCAGTTCTTTTGGAATATTTTAGAAGAGTTGGCAGTTCATTTTCACATTCTAGTTGTTGTTGTTGTTTGGGGGGGGGGGGGGACAAAAAAACCGTTAACCTTACATATCATTTTCATGGACTGTCCAGTAAAAAATAAGTTGTCTTGAACCGGTAATATGATTCGACTGAAAACCGCTGCCTTATAGTACCTGCAACTCTAATATTAAAGTAAAATAATAGTCTATACATTTTTACTAATATACAGTTCACATTAAAATCACAATAGTATATTAAAAGTCTTTCTTTTTAAGCAACTTAAGGGTCATCCCATTTCAAACATAGATTTTAACGAAATTCAGTGTTCTATTATAGTATTCAAGGAAGTAGGTCACCATGTCAATCTTTAGTCCCATATTTCCTATAGTTTTCGAAGTAATAAAGGCCAGAATTGAAATACATATATATTTCTTAGCTTATTTAGATATCTTCAAATTGCAACAAGTCTGCCCGAAATTCGTCTATAGGAAGCTCAAATGCAGTTTGTTATACAAGGAATGGAACAAGCTTTCCAATGACATGTAACACACCTATGTTTGGACAATAAATGACGTCAAGGTCACCTGACGTGACCTTCGACCTTGAATTACCAACGCAAAGCTTTTCCATAGAAGAACACCAGGAGAAAATCTACAATTTTGTTTACTGGAAATACAAAATTATATTCTTACAGCCTTGATTCAATCTTAAACTTTCACCTGTTTGTGATATACTCAGTTGATGAGACACAGCTCGTTTCAATTCTGGATTTTCCTTGTTTACTAAATAATGAGAGAGGAAAAAAACTACTTGATTTTTTTTTCTGAGGAAAAAGTTTCCGTTAAACAAACAAAAAATTGTTATAATAGAATTATACTTAGGCAAATTGAGAAAATAGTTACTCTGTCTCAAAGTTTACAGTTTGAGGGAATGAACTGTACTTAATAATGATCTGAATTATGATATTTGGGAAGCCAGTAACGTAATACCTCTTGTGAGAATTTATGTCTTTAGAACAACCACTGAATACGAAATAAATTTGAGAGATTTTCTTTGTCTAATATTCCCTACAGTTTGGTAATTGTACAGAAAATATTGGTCAGCAATTTTAACCATCGCCAATAGTACGAAACCTACTGGAGAATATCGAAATATTTAAACTCACGTATAAAATTCAATTATATTGTTTAGAAAAACCGTGGAGGGCTACCACGGATAATAGCATTCAATTTCAAACATTACCTATTGAGCGTTCACTGGTTTTCCGAATACATTGCACATGCATTATTATGCAATTATTCTACATACATAATTATATATTATGCGTTAAAGCTTTAGTTCATACACACTGCAAAAAAATTGTTGTGTTAATTCAACACTTTTTCGGTGTCCTAGTGCGACCAACACTTTTTTTGTGTTAAATTAACAACGATTGTTGTGTAGATTTGACACAAAAAAGGTGTTTTTTTCTTTCAGTGCTGGACCAAGTTACTGAAATGTTCTGTATATATTGCAAGTACGGTAATGAGTAAAAAATCAAAACAATGAAATAATTCCTTCTTTTCTTTCTTTTAGCATGGGGCGCTACATTCAACAGGAATTTACCATACAAAACGGTATGCAACAAGTCTAATATAACTTTTAACGTTTCAACAAGATAACAATTATAATGCTAAACGATATTCTGTACTCGCTGAACAACAGTAAGATAGGTAGAATACAGCTGTCTTCGAAATAAAATATCAATGGATACGTGAGTAGAGTTCAATCAATGTATTCACGCTATCAGTACAAAGAAAACGATATCTATAGTTTGAAATACAATGATGTGCATACGTACAATTTAGAAAAGAAAAGTGATATTTAGCATTTAAAACATTGCTGTAGAGGCTGTTTGGATCAGACGATGAGAAGAGCCGGCGGGTCCTTGAGATGTCTAATCCGAGAGAGGGAGAGCACACGAATTAATTAATCTCTGCAGGAGAGATTCTCATTAATTGCGTGCCAATTTCCTCTCCTTTCCGACCCAACACCTTGGACAAGACTATACTTTTAACTTTCTCAACTCCTTCTAAACCTCCTCCACGACTGCTTGACACCGGCACTACATTAAACCATGTAAACACATTTGCTTTTTACTTACGTAACCAACTTACCATTTCTACAAAGTGCACTCCTGTAGTTAATTACAGCATGCTTTCGAAAATCACACGTAACTCTTTTGATCTAGACATCGTGTTCTCATCGCATGCTCTCTCTCTCATCTTCTCTCCTCTCTTCTTATGAATGTCTCCGAATAAAATTTACTTCTTATAATTCATTTCAATATTCTACTTCCTATGAAACTGACAAACACGTTGATCCGTTGCAGAGTAATATCCAGGGGGAAGGGGTAAAATCCGTATGCTAGATAACTAGTTATTAAACTCTTTGCCTTCAATTCAAGGGAGCCCCGGTTTCGATCCCCAGGAGACACAATGAGTCTGACGCCCAATTAAAATAGCGTGCTAGGTCGTTAACACCAACTCCAACCAATGAAAGTTGAAACATCACAACACCTAAAGTAGAGCCCTGCCTTACCTCGGATCGATTCAATTCTACATCTACACTTTCCAGCTCGATTCGAGCCGGACGGAAAATCGAGCAGTCCTGACCTGATGCGGCAGAAAAGCAGGTTACGAACTCAATTGCCCACTTTTCTGAACAGCCCAGACAGATTTTTGATCAGGCTCGGATTGAGCAGAAAAGTGTGAATGTATAATCGGGTCCGGCCGAGATCAGACACGAATACAGGGTTCTGAGCTGTGTTTGGCTTTATGTTCGTGGACAGGGAAAGGTAGTGGTTATGTTCCTATTCTAGAATCCATCTCAATATTGATGTGGCGAAACAGAAAATTTGGGATACTGGGCACTGCGACCCTAACCACTACGTAGATTAACGGGTTAGTCTGGTCAAAGGGGGTGGGATGTGTAAATAACTAAAACACTGACGTGAAATTTTAATAAATATTCCTGTGTATAATTATTAAGAAAGATTCCGTACCTCTATCTATCTCATGCAATATCTTAGCAGCAGTACACCAACTGCTTGCAAGGAAGATGCCTGAATAGTTTCTGAACTTCTCTCAAGAGAATAGATAGTAGAAACCTTTAGAAATGCGAAAATGCTAATTGACTTTTGTAGCATACTTGTATCCAATAATATACAAAAGCCGCACATTAACATTGTTCCTCGTCTTTTATTCAATTCATCTGGGATGAAACTTAGGAGAGGAAGTTCGGCTATTTTATCTGCATCCACGTTACGCAGATCATTCTTAGTCACACGGAACACTCCCATACACAAAGAGCGAGCGAGTGAGTGAGCGAAAGAGAGAGAGAGAGAGAGAGAGAGAGAGAGAGGCAGGCTTATAACCTAAAACTCTGGATTAAAGCCAATGTTCACTGAAGAATGTAAATATATGGACATGGAAAACAAGTCAATTCGAAGCAGGAGGAGGGTTAAAAACACTGCGGTAGAAGGTTCAAGGTTACGAAACTAAAACTTCCAGTGGAGAAGTTTGCAACTGATACAATATTTTAGTAGTCAGGAACTGTATCACACACCATTGAATCTGTCATATAAGTACACTTATAGATCCTTTCCTCTGTGCAATCACTCGTGAAAGAACGGTGAAATATTATATCTCGATTAATAGTCGGTTCATTCCGTATGAATAGCTCTAACGACGCCGGAATATGTTCCACGTCGATCATGTCGCAGGCTGATGTTCATTTGTAAAAACACGTTAAAAAGACAAATGTGAAAGAATATCACATTCCTCTTATTATTATTATTATTAGTAGTAGTAGTAGTAGTAGTATTAGTAGTTGTTGTACTTCCAATCCAAAATCGATCTAAGTTCTATTAATTCATTGGTAATGTTGTATCAGTATCCTAATTCCAGTATTCTCTATTATTATTAAAATTTCAGAAAAAATATGTATTTGCCAGAGTTAAGAAATAGAAGAACCACTAATTATGTCCCTAACTACGTTATTAAAGCTGGTGCTGAGTATTTTGTGCCAAGATTGGTAGGGAAATCGGTTACAACTAATCTACGTATTTATATCAAATTTTGTACAAGGGTGCATTCCCAGTGAGAATCATAATATTTCATCGAACAAACTTTTAAGGATTAGTTTATCGCCAACATTTGTCAACTGGTTCCAGAATTATTTGACTGATAAAAAAATTAGCATAAAACGTAGTAATTTTATATCCGCACAAGATACCATCAAGAACGACATACCTCAAGGTTTGTCTTTAGGCCCCTTTTGTTCAATATCTGCATCATTGACTTGTGTGATGTAATCTGTCATTCTAATTTACTTTAATAACTGATGACCTAAAGAAATTTAGAGAAGTCAATAATCTTACAGACAAATGCCTTCTGCAAACAGACATTGATTCACTGGATGAGTGGTGTTAGGTTTGCCACCTGTTCCGTATAATACGCTATGTCCCGTATTTTAAGTAAAATTTACGCGTCCCGTTACACCCGTATTATCAGTGCTTATCCCGTATTAAAAATAAATTCACACATAGGGCCTATATTTTCAAAATATAAATTATTATCTTGACAAATAAACCGTCATTGGCTCTTTTCCAACTGTTTACTATGCAGACTGGCGAACAAATCTCCGGGCATCAACCAGAGCTGAAACCAGGTCACTTTTGGGTGACCAGACCAAATCCGAACCTAGATGACCCGGTCCGGGAAAAATAAACCGGGAATTTTCAACACGTATTTCTTGCATATTTCACGTATTGCTTATTTTATTTACTTGTATTTCTTCCTTGTTTCATGTATCTATTTGTTTGTGCTTCTGATGTTTGTCTCATGTATCCGTTTATCAATTAATTTGTAACCTAACATGTAATTGACCAAGTGCTTCAACTGTTCATAACACTACAGTAAATTAAATTATTATTATTATTGTATTATACTATAATGCTCCACATTCGTACGTTATTTCTCACAGAGACACACCGAGACATCTGAAGTAAAGTTTGTTTACACCGCTTTGTAAAGTTCGATAGCTCTACTAAAGCAGAATATTTTATTTCTTTGGGAAAAACATAATAAATAAATAAAACTTTATTTTCTACAGTTCATCTAATTAACTTTTGACTTCAGCCCATCTCAATTACGGCACATGATAGGAACACCTTTAAAATCCACAAACATTCATCCGCTAGACGGAATTCAAACCTGGAATCTCGACCACGGTTGCCCTAGTCCATACGACTATACGGATCGAGTTATTATTTCGAATCATGGCACTTCAAATGTATGACAAGACTGTGCTCTATGGCATAAGGCAATTATTGCCCCCCTGCTACTATTTTTAATCCGTACCCCATTCCCTGCTCTCGGTCAGCATGTTGTTAAGAGGGATCCTCGCTCCAACCCTTTTAAAACATTTTCCAAAATATTTCAAAAACTAAGAGCACTATCAAAAAAAAATGTAAGAACATAGCGCACTAGAGCGTACAAATTACTATCAAATACAATGGACAGCGATCTCAAGGTCTTGTCCATTGATGAGTGATACGTTTTCAAAGATTATGACGTAATTATTTAATTAAAGTCTCAGTACTAATCAATGGACAAGATTTCGAGATCGCTGTCCATTGTATTTTTTTGTAAGTTCTAGTACGCTATGTTCTTACATTTTTGATAGTACTCTTAGTTTTTGAAATATTTTGAATAATGTTAAAAATGTGGGGATTGGAGCGAGGAGCCCTCTTAAACCGTACATGTCCTGTGACATTTTTATTCTCAACCGTGAAGAGTCTACACTTCTTTTAAAGTCTCTCCCTCCTTTTCGCTGTCTCTCGTTAGGAAACCTAGATCTAAAAGTTAAATGTTAGCCATTATTTCACACAAGCAGGAATCTAACACTTTGAAGACTGAACGAAGGTGACATGAAAAGCTTTCATTCTTCCGGTTTGTTGGCAAAAATTAAAGAAAAATGCAGAATCCTGTTCCGCGGTACGTAGAAATGTGTAGTTACCCCAATGCAACTGCAGCCCTGCACCAACTAGGGACATGAAATTTTAATTACTGTTTTCAAGAATATATTTTACTTGACAAGTCACACGTTTCCGGGTTCGAAATTATTGTTACAAGTTTCATTTTAAAACTGGACTAAGTGTTATATTGAAAACATTTTAAAGAAATAAAAATATTTTATTTTTAAAATAGAAAGATGCCTATCCAAGCGGCTTTACTGGAAGCTTACAAAAACGTTTGTGGACGACGCTGATCCCCACAAAGGATAAAATCTCGTTCGAGAGAAGAATTCATCAGGCGGTAAAGACCTAGTATCATATGTAATTGTTTTCAACATGTATCATAGTACATTCACACTCCCAAGAAATCATTAAATCCTGGGAAGCTTAATTAACGCAAGAGAAGGTAAATTCATTGCATTTCTTTACATTAATTACCTCATACTTTTAACAATAGCATTCTGGCAACATAGGAAGCACAGTCACCAGAGGATAACACATGCATACATCCACAAAACATCTGCCTTTATAACCTTTTTTTCCTGGTGTCATGGTTGTGCTTTGCAGTCACCGTCACACACTTCACGCTGCCTGCTCACCTCGGTTAAAGGCAGTTGATTCATTCTCCACAGAGACATGAACCTCCAAGAATATTTGAAACCAAAAGGAAACGGTCATGACACACAACTCGGCACGGGTAGTGCGATACAAAAGGTGAACAACATCTTCAAAATCAGGAACAATGAAAATTCACATGAACGTCATCAAGTGTTCTCGGTTATTAAGAAGAAACTGAAACATCATATTTCTGTGAGTTTTTGGACAACCCTACATTTTCTACATGACTGAAAGTAGA